>WBMZ01002187.1:0-17116 GCA_013400975.1 Atrichornis clamosus | reverse complement strand
TCCTGGCTGCAGGGGCACTGCCGGCTCAGGGACAGCTTGTCATCCACCAAGATTCCCAGAGCCCTCTCCACAGAGCTGCTCTCCAGTAGGTCAGTCCCCAGCCTCTGCTGGCACTTGGGGTTATTCCTGCCCAGGTGCAGGACCCTGCACTTGCCCTTGTTGAACCTCACCAGTTTCTCTCTGCCCAGCTCTCCAGCCTATCAAGGTCCCTCTGAACGGCAGCAGAGCCTTCAGGTGTATCAGCCACTCCCCGCCGATGCTGGCCACTGCACAGAACATCCTCCTGAGCACAAGAAGCTCAGCCCAACTGGGCTAGAAGAGCACACATGAGCTGTTGGTGGATGTTGCTCCTGCATGGAGGTTTTCTACAAAGGGAACATCTTACAGCACTTGAAGAGTTTCTGTGCCATAACTTAGTATCAGTTTGGAGCTAGGTTTTCAGTGTCACTGTTTCTCCTTACCATCCCTGAGACAACCCTCTATGCTGAGACGTCAGTTTTGGTTAAGACAGGACCATGTCAGCCTTTTTGTTTTAAATGGCGGAGTAGTCAGGGGAAGCCTATGAGAAATAGGAGACCTGATACTGTAAGAAGTTAATTTGTTAATGTAACTTGAATTTGCATTGATGTTGCCATTTTTTTATATGTAGAAGCCTTCGATCTTCAAGGCTGCCTGTCAAACACCTTTCATAAGGATCAAATTCTTGGTTTGGAATTTGCCTCTGGACAGAATGAGAACCACTCCCAAATACCACTTGTCCTGATTAAACTCTTCGTGTCGGTGACACTGGTATTGAGGGCCTCTCACCTGTGTTTCCCTGCAAGGATGTGTGTGCCTCCTTCCTTGCTTTCCCTCTGGACTGTGGCCACTCTATAGCAACTGTCCCTGGAATTTATTTTTTTTTGCCTCTTCTGGACGTGCTGCTTGTGGGAGTCTCCAAGCACCCCATGATCAGGACGGGCTGGGGCTTGCTGGCAGCACTTAGGCAGGATCTCCTTGATCATCCAATTCATCTATGCCACAACTATATGCTGTTACTTGGTGATTATGTTTCAGTATCTTCATTGTGTAACTATTCATATGCTCATAAACAATGTAAATAACCTCTAATGAGATGGTAAGTTAATCATTCAGTAATGGCTTTGAATGTCAGGAACTGCCCACACAGAAAAGCAGCTACTTTTAAGTAATTTTTTTTCTTTTCTTGTGTTGCAAAGCCAGCTAACATCATTGTTCTTTCTTTTTCCTAACACTCTGCAGGCTATTCTGCTCATAAGCCACTTGACTTGAGTGGATTTACTCATCAATTAATCCATAAAAATTGGCTGCACTGTTTCATGTTACTGATGATATTTATTAAAACAAAACAAAACAAAAAAACCCCAAAACAAACAAAAAACCCCATGTAGGAAATATCTTTTTTAAAAAAAAATTATTTTAGTGTTGATAGTCATGGATGAATCCTTGGCCCTATTCTTCTTTGACTTTGCTATTTTTGAAAGTCTTTTTCAGGATAAATATTAGGCCAAAGTCTTACTTAGGTAGGAGCTGCTCTGCATGTAACAGCAAGGATTTCAAAATGGCTGAGACAAAAAACAAGCCTAAAAAATCCCCAAATCAGTTTGGGTCCCCACCCCACCACACACACATTTCTTGGGGTTTTTTAAAATGAATTTCCAACCCAAAGAGTCACCAATAAAGCCTGGGAGTGTGAACTGTGAAGGTTTAAAGGCTCTGTTGCAGATATAATAACTGTGGCTTACCATGTTAGATTTAAATTTTTTATTTTTAAATGAAGCTCGTGAATATTTTTTTAAATCTGATTTGTGGTTTTGGGTGCCTGGAATTGCCATTACTGTGTTAGAATGATGCTTTACTGTCTTTCTGTTGTGCTTTCTAATCAGTGAAATTTCCTACTGTGGCTGACATCCCAGACCTTCCGCCAGCTTCCCCCCAGCACTGCCCGTGTCCTTGGCCTCTGGCATTTCTTATCCTAACATTGGACAAAGAGCATTTGAGCACTTTTCAGAGCTTCAACTTCTGACCATAGCCATGCTCCTGCTTTTGTGTAAAATAGTCCGTGACACTCTTTTCCAGATACATTTACAATTTGCTGATACATGTCCTTGTATTTTTGGACATATTTGGGTATTCCTGGAGTGAGACTGCCATGGTAGATAACCATAAGAAAGCAGTTCTGTTTGGGAATGATTTTCAAAGCTTTCTAATTAGCTCTCAGTCTGTGTTGGGACAAAGCCATAATATTTCAACCATTCTGGCAGAGAGTGTGTTGTGTCAAATTTCCATTTTTTGTGTGTGAAATGTGATTTTCAGACTAAAACTTACATTTTTCAGAGCTGAAATATGAGGGGTGCATGCTAATGTTTGTGCCTAGGGAGAAGGCTCTGCCCAATCTCATTTTGAGCAAAATATCTATCCCTGATCATGCACAACCAGCTATGGGATGGGGCCTGATCCAAGCTTAGGTGTGACTGCCGGGAGTCTGCTGCTTCTTTCTGCCCCTACCAAGCAAAAAGTGCGTGTCCACAGGGGAAGAACAGCTGTGCTGTGTCAGACCAAGGGTTCTTGGAGCCCAGCATCCTGTCTCCAACAGTGGCTGATAACACATGCAAAGAGCATTACTTGAAGGCAAATGTGTAGTGATACATCTCCCAAATGTTCCCCAGCGTCCTACAGTTTGTAATTTGGGGGACTTTCTGAGGCAGACCTAGTATCTTTGTGGCATTTTCTGTTCTTTTTCCATACATTTCTTTTGGTGGTTTTGAACCCCTGTGAATTTGTAGTATATGAAGCACCCTGTGGCAAGGACTTCCACGGTGTTGTGTAGACAAACACATCCTACTGTGCGTTTTGCTTGCTGCTTTCAGTCGATGCCCTTGGTACTTGTAATGTACTTTTACAATTTCCTTGGATGAGTATTCATTAAGGCCTTGCCTGTCATAATTTTGGTTGCAAATAAATACACTGCAGTCCATTCTGACCCTAAGGAATGGAAGAATGTGTGTCCTCAGCAGGCAGAGGTGTGAGTATGTCTCTTTTATGTGCCTTCTAGGTTCTTTCACAAAAATCTGTGAGCATGATGCAGCTGTAAGAGCTTATTGGGTTTGTTTGGTATTTTTTTTTGCTGATGAGTGTGACTAAGAATGTTTGGAGCCTCTACACCTACTGGGATAATTCTCTGTTTCTGCTCATTAGCCCCATTAGGCAGGAGACCCCAGTGAAAGCGTGTTGTCAGTAGGTGGCATTTTGCAGTAAGACACCTTCTGCCAACGAATTCTCTGCAGACGCAGGCCCTGAGATTGCAATGGATGTGATCTAGGACAGCACACAAACACACGCTTAACTTTAATCCACACATGCTTAAGTGCCTTTTGAATAGAGCTTTGCTCCACATTTGTTGCTAGACGCCTGTTAAAGGACCAACAAAATCCAACTGCTGAGTTCCTACTATACATTCCTCTCTTTGGGCAGCAAAGCCAGCATGCACCCATTGCTTTTGGGTGTCCTCCAAATGGCCACTGTCACCTAAGGCAAGAGTTGCTGGGATGATAATCAGCTTTATTAGCTGTTTTATACAAGCAACAGGCACCCTGTGTGGTGTCAGATCTTGCCTGAGCTGCTCCTCATCCATTCAGCTGACAGCCTTCTCCAGCATGGCTTCACAGTATCCCCCCAAATTATGCCCCTCATCAGCCCCAAAAGGCACCCCATGTTGCCGCAGGAGGATGGTTGTAGCTGCCCGTTGGTGTGTCACTGCACTGGGACGTGCTGTGGGTGGTGTGTTTTGGCAGCAGAGGGCCGGAGCCGTTCCTAGAATGCCAGTGATGCCTTGCTGTGGGTTGCTCGGCCCGACCTGGTGCCGTTTGCGTAATAGAAACTGTCTGTCTGTTATCACGTCGCAGATACGAAGCTGTGATTATGAAAGTTGCAATAATGCGCAGCCTCCACACTCGGGTGCATTAGGCACGCGGCATTTGTTCCCGTTCCTGTGCTGGGGGACACACAGCGCTTACGAAATTTTAGTACATTGCTCCATGAGATACTCTGACAGGGAGTGAGTCGTGCCTGCTTCTACCTTGTGTCTGGAGCTGCTGCAAAGTTGTAATGCAGAGCAAACTGGCACATTTTGCTGCTCTGGACCCTTGTAACAGTATATAATAAATATAATGCACAGGGTATTGTTTTTTATGGCACCCAATGCACAGAGACATCCATGCCTGTGTCCCATCATGGCACTGACCTACCCTGCTTCCCTCAGTAATGTGTTTCTTGTGACTCAGGCAAGTGAGAGGTTATTCACAGCTTAATGCCTACCAGTGTTCCCAGCAGCTTAATTCCCTTGCAGAATTTTCCACTCCTTATGTGAGGCAGTTAAAATAGAAAGGAAGAGATGGCAGCACTGTCTGGGGTAGGGAGCCAGCACAGCTCACTGATTTCGGAGCATGCTGAGAGGTAAAGAGCCAATCGGAGCTGATTTTTCCCATTGCTTCTTGCTGTGGATGTTTTCCATCTGCTGCTGGGGGTGAGCTGCAGATGACTGGGACTTTGGCAAGGGATAGGGCAGGAAGTGTGTATTGCACAGAGGACTTGACTAAGCGAAGGGGCCTTGGAGTTGGCAGCTAGGGCCAACTTGGTGAGATCTTGGCTGAGTTTCTGGTTACCATGTGGACCTGAGGAGTCATGCCTGCAATCAAGTGAGTAACAGTCCCAATCGTGTATCTGGGGCATTTCAGCCCTGGTCATGTTTTTAAGCAGCCCATGAGTTTATGATTGATTATTTGTCATCTCAAGTGATACATTTACACCTTGCCTACAGATGAACTCTCAGAAGTTTGTTACTTACAAATCCCCAATGCTTCAAAATCAAAGTTAACTTCATTTTCTTGGCACATGTTGATCACCTCATTTATGGCCTTGGATGTTGAATATCATGAATCTCATCTCACCTCTTGTTGCTGGTCTTGGAGGATGAGCCTCACACTTGGAAGGAAGTATCTACTGAAAACAGGATTTCCCACAAAATAGTATTACCTACTACTCTTGCAGATGTTCCCACAGTAAAAGTTCTTGGCTGGGGCAGTGTGGGGAGGTGAGCATGCAGAGGGTGAGAGCACAGCCAAAGTGAATTCCAACCTCCATTCAAGCAGAAACCTTCAAAGTATTCTAAACAGAAATGTATTCTATACAGTATACACTTCTAAACAGAAGTGTATTCAATTCTTCCTTATTAAATCAGCAATGCAAGAGAATGCCTTGTGTGTTCTCCATGGGGATTCAGCCTCCCCTTGGTCTATTGTCTAAACTTATATCAGCGACCTTTTAGAAAAGCAGCTGAAATCCAGTCAGACACAATTAATAGATACTTTGCTCACACTTGACAGACATGCAAGGTAAGAATGAGGATGTTAGCATGCCAGCCATGCGAATGAGAATGTTGTCACGCTAAAATATTCTTGGCCGGTTCTGGCGGTGTCCTAAACCAAAGGACAAACCACAGCACCAACCCCCAAAATGTTCTAATGTTCCTTAAATGTTCTGAACACCTCCATCTCACGCAGCTCCCATGCTCAGCACCGCACAAGCCAAGTGGCCGATGTACACACAAAATCCTCTTCAGCAGACAAAAGCTGTCGGTTGCTGAGTACTGACGCTTAGTGGTCCCTGCAGTGAGCCTGACCTGGCTGCATGGAAGGTGTCGAACAGGCCTGGCTGGGTGGCACATCTCACTAATTGTTAGCAGTTTCCCATGTCCTGTGCACACTGCCAGTACCAATGACCAGACCAAACACTTCCAAACATTTTCAAAGTGACTTCTTTAGATACACTGATAATCCACAATATAAAAAAGAAATTAAGGGATTAGAGAGCATCCAAAGGAGGGCAACAAAGATGGTGATGGGCCTTGAAGGGAAGCTATATAAGGAGTGCCTGAGGTCACTTGGTCTGTTCAGCCTGAAGAAGAGGAGACTGAGGGGAGACCTCATGGTAGTCTACAACTTCCTCATGAGGGGAAGAGGAGGGACAGACACTGGTCTCTTCTCTGTGGTGACCAGTGACAGGACCCGAGGGAAAAGCCTGACGCCGTGTCCGGGGAGGTTTAGGTTGGGTGTATGGAAAAAGTTCTTCACCCAGAGCGAGGCTGGGCACTGGAACAGGCTCCCCAGAGAAGTGGTCACAGCACCAGCCTGACAGAGTTCAAGAAGTGTTTGGACAATGCTCTGAGGCACGTGGTGTGCCTCTTGGGGCTGTCCTGTGCAGAGCCAGGAGCTGGACTCTGATGATCCTTGTGTGTCGCTGTTGAGCCACTGGCAGAGCGAAAGAACCAGATGAGTTCGGGTGAGGCAGAAAATCTGAATTTATTATTTAATTCTAAAACCTAAATAGACTTCCCAAAGGTCATCCGGATGGGGTCAATTCATAACCTCCCCCTAGGCCGATAGGCCAGGTGGAATGTCCATCTTTTCAGAGACAGTTTTCAATAACATCCAAGCTTTTATCTCTATTTACAAAACATAGAAAGAAGAAGAGAAAAGTTCCCATGGGAAAGGTCTGTGTTACCACACTTGTGGGTCACTTCCAACTAAGAATATTCTGTGATACTTATTTCTTTGCATATATTTCTCCAGAAACAAAGACTTGCAAAGTCCTTAGCTATTATTGTGTGATGTTAGTGTTGTACTGGCCTGTCTGTCGAGTTCATGGCCCCATTCTGGAAATGCTGGTCACATCTTCACTTATACCAGTCTCCTTCCCAAAGAGAAAACAGTTTAAACAAAGCAGATGAACAAACTCTGAGAGAGAAAATACAAAAATTCATTGTTTCTCTAAGATCATGTCAAAGGTCCTAGAAAGAGCTGGGAAGGGGACTCAGATATCCTCACCCTCAGATCAGAGATTGACAAAGCCGTCTATGCAGGTGATCCACCAAAATCTCCAGAGTTAACCTTCGTCTTCAACCTGGACTTGAAAGGCTACAAAAAAACGCCCTTCAAAACAAGTATTTGGCAGACAATTTGCATAATGCTTTATTTTGGGAACATTTTGATCCTCTTGTGGGCTTCCAGCAAAACAGATGCAAGGTGGAGTTTTTTATTCATTTACTCATGAGAGAGTGAGGAGTTTGGTCCAGTGAGGATGGGCCTGACCAGGTCACTCTGTGTACATGCTGGGATGACTGGGGTTAGGAGTGCTGGATGAAGGACACACTTTCGCTGAAGGTCAGCACAAAGGAAGAAAGTCTGGTTTATTTGCAGGGTATTTTTAAAGCCCATTTTCCAAGGGAAAAAATTCTTCTTTGGCTGTCCATCCTCCCTTTTTCTAGTAGCTTGCAACACGTCAGTCAGCTTCCACAACATCTGAAAGAACAGTAGAAGTCTCAAAAACCCTAACTTTGTGGCTGTCAGAGTAGGTGAAATGATACAAACCAGTGACTTCTGAAGGAGAGAGAGAGCCCAACTGTCAGGGATCAGCTGGCCACACAATCACCACATGTGAATATGACCTGCCCACTGGCGGGTATCTAGCTGTAGATTATGCACACTGCTATTGTCCCTTGCATATTGTGGGGCAAGAATTAATGCAGTGGGTGAGGAGAAGATGTCTGGGGACAAAGGACACCCCCTTTTCCCCAGGAACTCCAGGCTTTGTTGACCCTGTTGCTCAAAGGGCAACTTATTTCCTTTATGTGTGGGCAGAGCTGAGGAATAGTGGAGCTTGTCATTTCACTGTAAGCCTGAGAGTCCCAGCCTTCTGCAGGAGCCACTTCCAGTACCCAGGTCCAGCTCCAGGGTATGCTCTGTGTCCCACGCATTTTCCTCCCTCCACTGTTCGATGGTGGTCTCAGTCTGCAGGGACACCACTGTCAGCAGTGACCAAAGCGGATAACGAGCAGAGAGACAGCTGGGAAGACTACAAAAGTCTACCAGGAGAGTAAATGAATGACGGCCTCAACCACACAAATAATAACTGGCTATTTGAAATACCAACTCAAAGAAAAACAGGTTGGGCAAGCTTCTGAGAGCACTTGGGCCAACTGTACATTGCTTAGGGCATACTGAGCACACTGCACATTGTCATTAAGTAAGCACTGGCCATTGGCGTGCTGGGAGAAGCCCTCAGTGCCAGGATGTTCACTCAAAAGCATCCGGGACATCCAGCCCTTCTCACCACAGGAGCTGTCAGGCACCACTAAGTGAGGACACCCAAGGACTTTCTACGCGAGAGTTACGTGACTGCATGTCTGAGCCACAGGGACATGTCAGACTGGCCTGGCTACTAGGCCATGAGTGTCTGGGAGTCTGGCTATTAATTTTAGGGACTGGGATCAGATCCATGGTTGGAAGCACAAGTTCTCTACAATGAAGTGACTGCACCCTGGGGCTGACTTGTGCATGGCCTTTGCGCTCTTCGTGTTATCTGACAGTTCAGATAAAAGCCCAATTCCCCTTTAAACTTTTAAGCGCTTTATAAATTATCAGAGGGTTTTAATCTCTCTTTTCATGAGATAAGGGGCCTTCTAAGCCCCAAACTCTAATTGAGTGGCTTTGGTTGTTTTGTTTTAAGCCCCTCTTTGGAGGAAAGCAGGCCCGTCATCCTGAGAAATGCTTTCCAATGTGATCTCAGCTAGAGCAGGGTTCAGATGTGCTGCTGGGGATGGGCCCAAGCAAAGACTCTGGTTGGTTTGTGCTCACAGAGTAGTGCATGGAAGAAGGATGGAGCAAACAGTGGATACTGATTTGTCTGCCTCTATACTCCTTTAATTTAGCAGGAGCATGGAAACTTTGCACAAGCCTGCTGGAGAGTCAGCTGTTGCTGGGACTACTGTCCAACCCGCCCAGAGATGTTTGCATCTCTGGTTAAACTGATCCATAGCTACTAACTTATCAAACTGCTTTTGAACATGGTGGTTTTGCCTTGAGCATTCATTGTGCTCCAAAGGGTCATGAACATCAGACAGGAGAGACTGACCTTAGGAAACCATTTCAGAGTTTGTCTGTGAGAATATCTGCGCCATCCAAAGGATTCCCCTCATGACAAAGGACAGAAGGATCCCACAGCACCTGCACATCCACTCAGAGCAGCTGGTATTTCAAGCATACTTTCACAGAGCTGTGCATGAGTGAACTGATGCCCAGGAGCCATCTGTGGGAATTATCTGATGAATAGTTTCATAGAACAAACAGAGATTGAAAGAGAGAGGGATTGGAGAGTCAGAAAGGGAGATGTCTGACACAGGGCAAGATGCAGCAGGAAAAACTATTCTGCAATGAGTTATGTGGTGGGGACTTGGCAAAGAGTACTACTGTCCCCCAGGCTTTAGGGAAAGCTCTTCCGGACCCATCTCTTCAATCCTCAGAAATCACTCCATGCCTTCTACACAGTCACCCAGATTTACAGCCTCTGCTGTAGCAAAGAACGGTCACTGTGACAGGAGCTCCCAGCACTCAGGAAAGGCTGTGGATGAGCATGGTCCTGCCTGTTTCAGGATAACCATTTGTAGCTCCTGCAGAGAAGCTGGACAGCTTGCACAGTGCAAGGCTTGTGTTGCAGGGAGCTCTCAGTCCTATGCTTGTTCTGACAGGGAGACATAGACAGGGAATAGCAGTCAAAAGACAAAGGGATGAAGTGCTGGGTGGTGCTAGCAATAAGTTGGGCTAGGAAGAAGCAGTCCATGCTGAGGATTTTACATAGCACAGAAAGGCACTGTCATCCTGAATTCAAGCTCTGTTTCAACAACAAAAGGTAAAATTACTAAGATGTCCCGAAGCCATTCCAGTGGCGTGCAGGATGTGACATATCCTCCAGCATGCCCTGTATCCTCAGGAAAACTAGTGAAGGACCAAACAACCCCTGTGCCATGAAAGAACTCATGTGGGGCATTGGTACCTAGGAAATGTCTTCAAAAAATGAGTAGGGAATTGAAATACATTAATGTAAACCAAGGATGCAGCACCAGTACTGGAACAGGCTCCCAAGGAAAGCAGTCACAGCACCAAGCCTGGCTGAGTTCAAGAAGCATTTGGACAACACTCTGAGGCACATGGTGTGATTCCTGGGGCTGTCCTGGGCAGGGCCAGGAGTTGGACTTCAATGATCCTTGTGGGTCACTTCCAACTCAGAATGTTCTATAATTTTCTTCCATGATTCAGTGATTCTATTTGGTTTACAATTTTCCACAGCCTCCCACTCTTCCACTAATCCCTTGCTATTTGCCTGGCTAGAACTTCTGCCTCTATTTATTATATGGAAGTGAACAGCCTTTACCTCTCTCCCTTGCTATGATTTCCTGCTGCTATGGATGTACTAACAATCCCCCTGTCTTCAAAACAACTGTCTGACTGACACACCGAAGTTAAACTTTAAATGCTTGTTTGCAGTCTGTACTTAGCTTGAGGTCTATTTCTGACCTATACAAGAGCTCAAGCTCCTGACAACTTGTCTGTCTTTTCCTAAATACATCAGCTGGTCTAATTAGAACACCCCACTACCCTTCCAACAAACCTTTCTGTGTTAATAAAGATGGGAGAAGAGGAAATCGCTCCCATTCCATCTCCACCCCATGAATACTCATCACTTTCGATCATGATTCTTTCCCCCTCCATCTCCCTTTGCTATGTGCATCACTATCAGTGTGGCTAGACATAACCATGGATAAATACTTAGCAGAACAAGGAAGAAGTGTACACAAAAGTCTTGGCTAAAATCAAAGGGTGCAGCATTTCTATAAGGCAACAACCTGTTATTTTTATCTGCATGTGGCATTTGCTATTCCAGCTCAGTGTCATGGTCAGAGCAGGAAGAAAGGAGTCAGGACATTTGGGTTTCTCTCTTAACTCTGCATATGGCTTATTTGTTGTCTATGGGTAATTTACCTCATATTCAGTGTCTGTTTTCTTCTCTGCAAAAGGAAAAAGTAATAATTATTACTCAGTCTCTCTGGTCTGTTGGGAGGTGAAACTGATACAAAATGCCCAGGGATCCTGATATGAAAAGTGCTATGTACATTAATTCTGTGGCTTACTCTGCTTTCTGCTTTCTGGGCTGCTGATGTGAAAGCTGAATCAGGAAATATGGACCTCCAAATACCCTGAAAGATGTAACTCAGTTGCCCTTGGTGAAAAGGGCCATGGCTTTCCTTTACCCAGCTTTCCTCTCTAGAGCTCTTCTGGAAGGAGATATCCATGAGCTGTGCTCCCCACTCTGCAACATCTATCCAAAAGCATAATGTCTGGGAAACGAGGTTTCGAAATATTGCCCCAGTTCCTATCCTGGATAAAGGGTAAAAGAATCAGAGGCCCAAGTTTCAGAGGCAAGATCAGTACTGCTTAGGACTAGCTCAGAAACCACAGACATGAAAGGGAAAGAGCCCACATAGCAATAGAGGTTAAAAATATTGTCAACCCTCTCCAGTGAGGAAGTGGTAGAATTAAGGTACTCTTTGCATCTAGGATTTAACTCCCCGTGAGTATGGAGGTCAGATACTGTAGAAATACCATCATGTTACATTCGTTCTATGTGTTTTTCTGATTTGCATCGGTCTTAGGATTGGTGAACATGAATTTGGCTTCTCTAGGGAAGGAAACCAGAGCTGTTTGTGACACACAATCTTGGCCATGGCAGAAATCAAAAGCTGTGTGAAGTGAATGAAGTTAGGGTAGACCTGGCAAGTGTTTTCAGGTAATGTTTGGAAACTGGGACTGGGTGATTCAGCAATATTTTACAAGGCACATGTTTATGTTCTTCAGAGAAAATAACATTTCCATCAACAAGCCCCACCCCACATACATTGACATAGAGAGATGCAGATGTTCTGGTGTAGGACCAGTTTGGTTTGATGCTTGAGAGCTACGTGTGGACATACAGCACACTCACTTGGGGCAGAAACTTTGCAGCATGGAGCCATCAACTCTGCCAAATCTGTTCTGTGTGAGTATCGAGCTCATAACTAGATCAAAATTCAGGGATATTTTTCTTGGGGACAGCAGAGACATATTCTTGGCAGCTAGGCACTTCTCTTGCCTAATTTCAAGTTCTTGCTTTAAACTGCAAATTCTCAGTTAACAAGTTGTAAGTGTTGATTTTTTTAACATGGACAAAAGAACCTCTTTTCCTTCTGGTACCCTGAAAATGGTCAAAATCCCTAAATATGTGTGGGTCTTTTTTGTTGCATTGGGGATTTTTTTCTCTTCTTTTTCTTATAACAGGCTAAGGCAGATGCCTGGCCTGGAAAATGTCAGCCAAAGTGGTGAAAGTGGAAAGTTACAAGCAACTGAAACCAGAGCTGGGAGAGAGATGTAAAATAGGTGCTAGTTCTTATATCCTCTAGGATAGAGCAGACCAGTCAAGAGCAAGGCATAGTCACTGCTGGGTCCTGGGGAAAATGTTGGGCTGCTCTCCTTGGTGAAGTTCTGTTTTCTCTCACTGCTACAACATTGCCTGCATCCCTCAACATTCCCGGCTCTTTGCACGGGCTGTGACTCCAGGGGTGCTGTTCCCTGGCAGGCCCTAGTGTGGACCTAGAGCTACTTTACCATCTCAATGGAGTGCTTTTTCTTTCCACTGCTTTACTGGAGTGAGCCTGACCCCAGAGAAGCAAGCAGGGTGTTCCCTCCTGGTGCTGCATAAAGCTAGCAGGCAGCTCCGGGTGATGGGCTGGTTTCTTTTTGCCAGTCTCATCTCATTGGGAAGGGCCAGAGATGAGGCCTGCGGGAAGCTGTGATGCATCCTGTCTACAGCTCTTTTAATGAGACCATTTCCACTGCCTGTGAGTGCTAGGTAGGAGAGCACGTCGGCATCGAGGCTCTGCTTGGGCCCGGGCTGAGAAGGTGTGTGTGTGTGTGTCTGTGCACTCTTGAGCTGTTAAGAGGGCTGGGTGTTACGGTCTGGGGTACAGACCGATGGTACGCGCTGGTCTTGCCAGCTCTCAGCACGGAGTGCAGCTGCGCTTGTGCATGGGATGAAATGCTGCCACTCACCTTGCTGCTGCCAGGAGGTGGGGAGTGGGTGGTGGGGCTGGGGCCTCCCCAGGGATGCAGTCTGGCAGCCTTGGAGAGTGCAGAAGACAGGCCATTGCCTCTGTATTCCTGAGCAAGGAGCTCCTGTGGAGCAAGTCATTAAGTAACAGCTATGACTGCTGCTGACTGGTGTCGAAAAGGCTGGTGTTCACGAGGAGGGAGTGATGAAGCAAGTCAGCAGAGCAGCAGGAAGCAGCTGGAAGGCAGGTGAGCATCACTGCACAGTCTGATAAATGCATTGCATTTGCTGTTCCACGTAAGGCACTCGAGCAATGGGATGGCCAAATGAGAGATCAGGCACTGAAATGCCAAGAGTGCCTATGAGGGTAATAGCCCCACTCTGCATTAGCAATGTGCCACATATACTTCTTGACACAAAACCAGGCTTTCACCTACATAGTGCTCGGCAAGCACCACATCCATGTGCAGCCCTGACTTGAGCTATATTAGATCTGACAAGACAGAAGGGATACACAGAGGAGCTCTGCTGTTTTCTGTCTAGCAGCTACAGCTACAGAGTTACATTCCCAACTCTCTGGTTTCCCCCTTGCTCTCAGTTCATGTGATACCCTGAACTAGTACTAATACCTGTGTGGCAGTGTCCAGGATGAAACAGACACATACTTTCTTCCTTCTGACATATGCAGCATTTCACCAGAGTAAGGTGAAAAGGGTTTTTATGAGAGAGCCTGCTCTCACGGATCCTCTCCAGCCCTAGGACGCACTTTCCTTTGGGAGAGGTGTTTATAGTATTACAAGGTCCAGAGGATTGCTACTAAGTGGGCAAATGAAGAATCAGGAGTCCTAACTCAGCATACATGTGGGCATCTATGCAGGATAATGTGTATGCTCCCAGGCTGTCTTTTCTCTCTGTATACTTCCTTTGATACCCAGTTCTGTTTTCCCAGATCTGCACCTCTATTTGTTGCCAAGTCTTTCCCTTTGGGCACTAATGGATATCTTCCCTTCCCCTTCCACCCTCTCATCTCCACCATGCCATCTATATTCTCTCCAGCAACAAGAAGAAAACTTGTGTAAATCTGCCTGATCCACCTGGTCCCCTCTTGGCACACAAATTCTCCCAGGTCACCCCTCGCTGCATGCAAACCCCTACCTCTCCCACCCCACTCCAACTGAACACTCCCTGCTTTCCTCTCCTAGCCCGATGCCACTTGCCAGGCATGCACACAGCCTTCCCTCCTCGGAGGCAATCAGAAAGTGGGCCAGAAGTCATGGACGTGTTTCAAAACCACTTGGTAAGTCCTGGATCCTTTGAAGTCTAGCAGGAGCTCCCAAAGAGAGTCAGACCTTTCTATTCTCATTAGGATTATATGTTTTCAGGCCAAATATAGCACAGCTACGAGGCTGTCCAGAATGCTTGTCAGAGTCGGGCGATAGGAAAAAAGCAGAGTAAGACTTTAAAAAAAAAAAAGGCAGCCTAGACTGAATAGCCCAGAGGCTCTGCTCCTGACAGTTAATGTTACTGTGGAGCTTGGCTCTGGCAGGCTTTGCCAGCTTGCTTACCACAGGCTCCTCTTCTCATCATGGGAGCCAAATTGGATGGAGACACTAGTGTAGCTCCATTCCTTCTGGCCTGGGGTCTTCACAGTTTGCTCTGGCAGTGGTTTTTAGTTCAGCACGCATGCGTAGGTAGCATCAAGGGATTTTCCCTCCTCCTCTGATCCTTTTCTCCTTCTGACACCTTATGCCCTCCATCATACAGATGTGACCCGCCCCCTCTAGTTTTTGATGGTGGGATCCTTGACCCTGTATGTGCTATTCTAGGTGGCTAAGTGAATCAGTATGTGTCTCTCCTTGTTCTTGGCTTCCACTGACCACTAAGGAAAACTGCAGCCCCTTGATTTCTAGCCTGAGGGGTTAACTTGGATATTGCTGCAAGCGTCAAAATAATAAAATGAGAAAAGGAGAACTGGAGAAGAAGAGCCCTGTTCCCTGGGGTGATTCTGGAAGAGGTCAAACCTGTAAGGAGGTTTGCCTGTAAACCATAAGCTCTTTTAGTCAGGCTGAGACAGCACACACTGTTCTACGTGCTCATCTGCATCGATCAGCTCCGCGATTTCATGCTAGGAGGCAGTCGGACACCTTGGGAAGAGCCCGGCCTTCCTCATCCAGTCTGCCTTGCAGCATGGAAAAGTCTCCAGCAGTTGTTCCACTGCTGGCATATGGGAGGTGGTGCAGGCGTGTGTACTTTGGCGAGGGAGAAGCATGGCGCCTCAGGGGCCGAGGAACGTGCCCATGGCACAGACACCCTCCTCCTCCATGAGCGGCACCAGCAGCGGGCACGTTGTGCACGCAACCGCCAAAGCTGCCGCTGGGCGCAGGCCGGGATCACACCCAAACCTCTTTGTTTTTGCAACGCAAAGGTGGAGACAGCGCGTCAGGGAAGGGGAAGTACTACTTGTTCTTCCCTCCCGGTGTGGCGTCTTGCATCCACACCACTGCGTGTCTGGGGCTGCCAGCAGTGGCAGCACTGCTGGCCAGATTTTCAGCACCACTTCTGCAGCCCCTCGGGGGATGGGATTCATGATTGTCCTCAGTGGAAGTTGAGCACCATTAAAAATGCAGCTATTTCAGGCTAAGCTGGCCTTTATTTTGTCAGCCTCAGAGCGAAATTGAGACATGTAGAGGTATGGGGTGTTTTTTTAAAAGCAGCATTTCTATACTAGGAAGGATAGCCACTGTTGCACCAGTACTGAAGTGCTCTTGCTAACTCATCCCAATCTGCCAAAGTGACAAGGACAGCAGTCATTTAGGACTGGGGATGTGTGCTCAGTCCTGGGAGACCACCAGGTTCTCCTGATGTCTTAGCAGGCACCAGCACCCGGAAGCCAGTGCACAAAGTGCTTGGAAATGCTGCAATGCAAGAGGGAGATTTTTTTGAGTGTACCCAAGACACCTCAGTTTCCCACCTAGCTGAAGTGAGCTACAAGGGCAAATTGGGGCATGGCAGGGGCAGGTGTTGCAAGCAGCTGGGGGGCTGTGAGTAGGGGGCAACAGAGCCTGGACGTCTGGGAGGATGCGGAGAGGGGGCATTCGGAGCAGCTTTGCTCGTGCTGCTGGAGGTGTTGGCAATGGTTCTGGTCCCAGCCTGTGGAAACGGGCAAACCCCTCCTGGCAAGTGAACTCCGTGCTAAAGAGAGGCACGGATGAGCACTTGCAATCAGTCGAGATGAGTGCATGAGAACTGCCAGACAAATGCGAACTTGCCCTCCTCTGCCAGGCAGTTACAGAGTATATCATCATGATCCTTTGCAAACAGGGGTGCAGCAGGATCGTGGGCAGAGCACTCAGATCTAAGGGTTGATGCCAAACTCAGGAGATAAGCATCTGAATGAGGAATCATCCAGATGAGGAACCCTGCAATAGGAGAGCAGAAGAGCAGGAAGGAGACAACGTGCTCTGCGGATGCCTGTCCTGAAGAGCCTGCTTCACTGTCAAGTCTGGGAGCAAAACTTTGGTGTATTTGACACGGGAACTTTCACCAGTTTTTGACAGCACTACTTGAATATGGGGAAAACATTTTCTGCTCTCTCCGCAAAGGTCATGGAGTGATGCCTCTGGCTGTCAACCCTGTGCTGTCTCTGGCTGGGATGGAAGTGTGAGTGGCTGAGAGCAGCTGGGCTGGGGAAACAGAGGAGCCAAGGTTTGCTCCTGGATCTCAGCACAGTGCAGAAGACAACTCTTTTCCCCTTCCCACACCCACCTCCTTTCTCTGATGAGCAGAGCAGTGGGAATGAGCTTAAAGCCTGTGTCAGTCCTGCCTTGATCTCCATGTGCACTCCACATCTCTTGTGACTTTGTCAACACAGCCAGCCAGACGCTGTCTCTGGCGACAGGGCTGCCTCCTGGGCAGCTGAGCAGAACAGAGTGGAGGTGAGAAATTCCCTCTGGAAGAGATAAGCAGAGCTCTCCCTCGTGTCCCTTTCTCTGCTCCTCTCCTCCTGCAGTTGCTGATAGATGACAGGGAAGACCTCTAAGGAAAAGAGAGGAAATAAGGGAAGGAAGGGAAGGAAGGGGAGAAAGAGGGGATATGGGGGGAGGAAGGCAGGGGAGGAAAGGAG
>WBMZ01002186.1:0-77611 GCA_013400975.1 Atrichornis clamosus | reverse complement strand
CTCCCGCGCCGCAGCGCCGCGCGCCGCGCCGCGGGGCCGTCCCGCGCCCGCCGCGGGAGAGCGGGAATCGAGCGGGAAGTTTGGGGGGGTCTATCGGGATTGGGGTGGCGGGGAGAGCGAGGAGGGGCGGAGCGGAGGCAGAGAACTCCTCCAGCGGCAGACCCGGGAGCGCAAGAGCCTCGGTGCCCCGGCCGGGGCCGCAGCAGCCGCGGTCGGGCGGTGGGCCAGGAGGCACGGCAGCACCTGAGCTGTGGTACAGCGTGCGTGTGCCCAGCTGTCCGTCTGCAGCCGCCGTGGAGCCACTGCCTGTCAGAGGCATGGCTGAAACGCACAGCCGAGTTCAGATGTTTTGTATTTAGAAACAAACCACCACCACCACCACAAGAAAACCCAAAAAAAGCACCCCGCCGCCCCCCAAAATACCCCTTTAGCCATGTTTGATCAGTGCTGAAAGCAAACACCAATAAAATTGTAGTCTGTTTTTAAATTAATAATGTTAAAGGCATACGTGCATGTGTTTAGAAGTAGGTGATAAGAATGCAAAGCTTAATTGGAGGAATTTACAATCAGTTACACCAAAATGGAAATCCCTGCTATTTTTCTCTTCCTAAATCATGAATACAACTGCTAGTATCGTGATCTTATGTATTAAAGGGTTATAGTCCATATCACATGGAACAAAAATTAAGTTTTTATCAGATGTATAAATCCTCTGTTAGCATTAAAGAAATAAACTATTTGTCATCTTAAGAAGCAATTATTTCCACTAGTTTTAATTCCTAGATAAGAGCACTACTTTGCCTTGTAAAAGTGAGATGATTTCATGTCAAACGAACCCTGCATTTTATTTTTATTTTACTTACAAAATACTCCTTTTATATTCTACCTATTAATTTCTATGTAGGCTTCTATATAGGTAGCCCCTATATAGATGTGCATTAAGGCAGGAAGTTCCAAGTATTTTTTGCTTATACTGCTGAGTAGAGGGCTGCATGCATTGTCTTATGAATCATACTCCAATGAATCATTAAGGTCTGAGAACATGAAAACTTGTCATGCAGTTTCTGGTTACTCAAAACAGCAGTATCTATGGTGGCATGTAATTTTCTCAGAATAATAGAAAAAGAAATTTAATTTTGACATAATTTTGAAATGTTGAAATTATTACACCTTTGTATATAAATACAATTGTTATTGCTCTCTCTCACTTTACTGTATTCATATGCCAGTATAGACCAATTTTTGTGGGTGAGTTGTGTGCAAGTGCAACCTATTAAGTTGTACCAGATACTAAAACTGAAATTCAGTTTGACATCCAAAACGTCTTGGTTCTCAAGAGGAACAAGCTAATTCAAAGATAATTTGAGTTCTTTTTTTTTTTTCTTTTTTCTTTGAATTTAATGGCCCTTAGTGTTGGTCTCTACTGGAATACATTCATGTAGATAAGAAAATACATTTTCTCTCTTCTGCATTTCTGGAGGTGGTGATTACTCTCCCACTGTTGTTTTAAAATGCAGTGCTGTATCACAAGCATGTAGACTGTAAATTAAAAAATTCGCAATGTTTTTTTTCTTGATCAGCAAATCACAGTGATCAGTGTCATTTCCTTTAAAGGCATCACAGTGTGAGCAAAAAAACCCCAAGCCTGATAGTGTGAATGAAACAGGCCAACTGGATTAAATTAGGACAAGTGATAAAACTGGTAGGTTTACTGGAGATGCCTTGCTAACCTATATGTTTTGTATTCTTACAAATACTTTATCTTTTTGCTGATCCCTTGTTCTTGGCAGATCATTCACCTGAAAATTTTTACATTTGATAAAAATGCCAATCTTAATAGTATCCTTCAGCTGAACACCTGTCATGTGGAGATGAAGGCAAGAGGCAGAAAGAAAAGCTGTTTAACTGAAGCTGTGTATTAAAAATATTGTATAGAAACAAGAATCTATTTGGCTTTTTTTTTTTTTAACAAAAGCATGATTCAAGCAACATTTGCTGACTGTTACATAGAGGTTGGCACATTTGTTTTTGACAGGTTCTCAATACAGCCTCCTCTTGGCCTTTCAAACGTGCATGCTGCTATTTGCTGGCTGAATCACATAGTGTAAAGAACAGCTCCACCTGAGTAGGACAGGAATAAGCATCATGCTATAACCAGCATATAATTTAGTCATTCTCTTGCTTGAAGACTTGTCATTGGGATTCAAGATCTCTTCTGCATGAGTAAATTGGTTAGTTATGTGCACTGAATTACAAAGCTGTGAGTCTTTAAAGAAACAAAAATCTAATAAAACATAAACAGGAGTTGCACAAATCAATATAACTATCTCATGTCCAGCTGCAGCTATCCTCTCACAGTTGAACTCAGGTGCTCTCAAGCAATGTTTGTAAAGCATTTCTTCTGTGAGCCTTTTCGATCCTCACATCTGATAGGGTTATGTACTCAACAGTGTCACCTTTTAATAGTTCTCCACATCTCATTGTGTTTGTTTTAGTAGTCCCCAGATTGGATTTGAAAGAAAGATAAAAAAGCACCAAGAAAAAAACCTCAACCACCAAGGAGAAGAACCACCTTGCTGTTTAATGGAGGAAGAACAAGTAACAAGTTCTACTGACAATAGTTTTGGAAAATTTTTAGTAATGAGATAGGACACGACAGTAATAAACTTTTCACAACTTGGAAATGGATAAAAGGGTAGAGAAGAGAAAATTGAAAGACAAGATTTGTAGACAGTCTGCAGTGGTTGAATTTAAAAGGTAGGAAATTATTCTGGAGATGTTACCAGCAAGCTCCTCCCTCTTTACCCATGTAAACAAATGGGGATGAATTTTGACATTAAAAATAAGCTGTGTATGAAACAGGGTTGCTTTATGGCTTGCATGCATAGCTCACATGAGAGTCTGAACAGAAGCAGCGCCTGTAGCACACTGGCTTTTCCTGTGAGATCTGCAGTGGGGCTTTACCAGCGTCACGGCTAATTCAAACCGAATGCATTACCACATGCTGGAACGATCCCTAGCTAGGAATGCTCAGATTTATACTGTAATAATCTAAAAATAAATTGTAGTCACTGATGTCACAATGTATGATTCTTTCAGCTGTCTTCTGTGCTGAGCCCACACACCACTCAGTGTCATAGGACGTATTCCAGTATGTGTATACCACTGAATAGCTTCAGTGGAGGGTTAGGATTTTCCATGCTTGTCTGTCTGCTGTTACTTATGTGCTAACTGAGATTTGCAACTTGCTGGGGAGGCTGAGCCTTCCAAAGGAGGTAAGCTTTGAAAATGAATGGCACTCTTATTAATTGTGCAGTTACTGTTAAATTTCATATATAGTATGGATACAAATTGAAATTTGTATTTACTTTTGTATGAACTTATTTTAAAATAAATTAAAAATATTTTTGAGACTTGATTACACAGATCATTAAGACTAAGCCATTTCAATGTTTCACCATGATAGGTGACAAATGAAATAGTAGTGGCATGATTTGATGGTAGCAAATTCCCATGTACCAGAATTTTTCAGATTTGCATCTGTTGAACACAATAGACAAAACCAGAGAGCCCACTGCTTCTCTGTGCAAATGAGTTCAGAGGGAAGACCTTTCCTTTGTTCTCCAACTCGAGGTAGTCATTGCCAATTAGGAAAGGTCTAGGACAGCCAGCAGTGGAAAAGGACAATAATGAACAGGATTTCTGACCCAAACTGTTAATTCAAGTGGTCTAATGGCTTGATTATTTTGAAAATAACGGTTACTGTAGCATCCACGTGGGCTACAGGCCTAGTACAGACCTGGAAGAAACACATTTTCAAGCTCTGTAGTGTTGCTGTCAAGTTAATGGTCTTTGCAGGACTGACCAGCCACCTTGGTCAGTGCCATCCTGTGGTGATCTTGTGATACTGTTGTCAGGCATAGCTGGGTTAGTGATCAAGCTTCTTGATGTTTTAACATCACTTTGGGCCCTTAATGAGAAGATACTCAGTTTAATGCCAACAAGTCTTTAAAAAAAAAGAAAACTGTTTAGAGAAATAGTATGGAGAGGGCTCAAATAAATTAGTTATATTTTCTGTAACTGGTTTATTTTACACCTTTGAACTCTGGTGAAAATAAGTGGACAGATTTCAATACCTCTCCTGCTTGCTGTTTTTTTTTTTTGCTCCAAAACAGATTTTGCAGTAATGAACTCCAAATATCTATTTGTTCTATTCCAATAAACAAATACTACATTATATGTCACACTTTTGACTTTGATATATAAACGCCCTACTTTGTAACCATCCAAATGTAATAAAACAGGGATAAATTAGTGTCATGCAATGAGGTCTTGTTGGAGTCAGTGCAAAGATACCTGCTAATTTCAAAAGGCTTTTGTTCAGGTCCTGGGAGTAAGTAGTATTTGGATAAAACTGTATGAAGTATTTGCATAGAGCTGGCATTATCATATATAAAACTTAAAAGTTTTCTCCCAACTTCCCATTAAATTCTGCAAATGCAATTGCCTTCAAATCTTTGTTTGAAAATTTAAAAACAAAGTGTAAGCTCTGAAAAACAATGCATCTCCATCCCTTCCTTGAAGAGCTTATTATAACAATGGATGATCATGCACACTAAAAAAGTATCCTAGATGACATAGGAGCACGTACTGTCTTAACTCATGTTCTGTTTATGACTGTGTTTATAAAGACAAATGATTGCACAGACTTGGTTGTTTCTGTGATTTCTTCCTGAAGTTTCTTGGATTTGCTTGTCCAAGAAACTGGGCACGTCAGATGGAGTACACACATTCAGTCTGTTCACCTTTCCATTCAGTTATCTCAGTAGTTGTGGTTGTGAAGAAGAGATAGTTTTTGCCTAATCTTCAGACTAGCGTTTTAATACTGATAAGTTTTCTCCGTGGATGTTCAGTTGTACTGTTTTTGCATTTTAGTATTATTTTCTAGGTGACTTGACAAAAAAGGGCAAATTCTGCTCCTGGATTCTGGAGGAATTATGCAGGAAGAGGTGAAGCCCATGTGAATCTTTGGTACATCTGCCATTACCAAAACTCTGTGAAATTTATTAAGTAGTAGGACTGTATCTGGATTTCATGGGATGTCTTAGGCAAAGAGCGAAATAATATTATAGCAACAACTAGAGGAAGCAGCTAGTGAGTTATAGATGGATGAAATTTACCCTTCACCCAAACTTCAGTGTAGAAGGTTCAATGCAGCACTTGAGGACAATATTCATCAATCATTGTGTTCCTTCTCAGTCACATACGTCACTGTCATACTTCTCAGTCACTGATTTGTTTGCTGTAGTCTCCCAAGCCAAATATACCTCTATTGCTAATGTAATTATTATTATGTCTGCCTGCTGCATTTTCTATCATCTACATGAAAGTAACGATAAGTTCTCAGTACACAGTGGCGTGAGAGGAAGTAGAACTTTCTGCAAATTATACACAGCTGGACAGATGAGCTGTGGTGCCTGAGGCTGTGAATTTGTATTAACACAGCCAGCAGTAGGTCTGCTGCCTGAATTAGAAATGTTCGGTGTGTGTAGTTTTCAAATGTGCAGGTGGTGAATTTGGGGACAGATGATGTAGATCCAGTGGTTTTGAGAGATTAAATAATAGCAGTTGGCATAACTGGAAATTAATTGTGGAGCTGGAGGAGATCTCCTTAGGGAAGAGCTAGCATATTAATTCCATGCTCATTGTGATAATACTTTGATTTAGTTCAGGTACACAAGTTACAGTGCAGGACAGGTGGACTTACTGCTTTGATCTAAACAGTCTAGCAGTTATTAAGAAAATACAGTATTTTATTTAATCTTAAATTTTTTATGTCATTTTCTCAAGATCTTGTAGCTAACTGTGAGTTACAGTTTTTGAAGATAGATGCCTCTAGTTTATATGGGTTTGATGTCATCTTTACATAGAGACGTTTCAAATACAGTGCCTTAGGAATATGGTAATGCAGACCAGCTGGCACTTATATTAAAAAAAAAAAAAAGTAAACTAGAAGAGCCAGGAGGATTTTTATACTCTTGGACTGTGAAAGGCATGCTGCATTGATTTATCTGCCCTGATCTGGTACAGAGGTGTGAAGTTACTGAAATGCAGGGGGTTAATGGTGCAGTTAGCATGTGCCATTACTCTTACACCGAGTTGTTATGGTCATAGGCATGAAAGTACAAGCAGAAGTAGTTTCTCACTACGAGAGCTGGCCTATCCTCTTTTATTCTGTAGTGTAGTAAATGTATGTTTATCCTTGTAATCTTCAATCTGTGTTTTCCTTTTCCTGGAAAATAGGCTTGGCTTTGAAAATAAGATGTTCTAGTGAATTGTCCTCTTGTCCAAATCTGCCTTGTCTATAAAATTTTAGCTTGAGAAAACTGAAATTAGAACATTTAGTTAGGCTCTTTAATTTTCTCTTTCTTCCTTTTCTCCAAGATTTTTTGGTGGTTTTTCTTTTTTTGGGGGGGGGGTTTTTTGTTTGTTTGTTTGCTTTTCTTTTCCTGTAACTTTGTAATTTGTCTTAGCATCCCAGAGCCTGTGAAATGTTTTCCATTCATGATTTAATAAAGGTGTAGTACTGGTCAGTGTAGTAGTAAGTTTACCAGTAAAGTAAAAACCCCATTATCTCTTGGGTGATTTGCATTAGCGGTTCTCTTATGCTGAATTTGAGTGTCTTTTTGAGAAGGATTTCTTGTTCTGGCAATCAAAATTACATTAGCAATGCTGCAAAAAGGACAGGAAATGGGAGTAATTGTAATAGTGGCAGTGTGTTGAATTCTCTTAGCTATTAAATAGATGAGATTGGAAAGTTAAATAAGTGTTGCATTTTGTATATGAGTAAATGATCACTGGATAATAACACTTCACAGAAACATCCTTCAGTCGTAGATTTAATTTTCTATTTGCCCCTGGAGAATGGGTATTTGATTAGGCTTGATACTTCACTGCTTTCCGAAACCAGTTAGAGCTGGTTTATTCAAAAGGAAACAAAATATGTAAAGTTGAAGAAGATACTGTCTGAGATGTCAGTAAAGATGGTGGAGAAATGGCAGTTCCATTTTGGAAGACAATGGGTTTCTTAACAGCAGTTGATAGCATTTCAAACATCACTTCTAGCTCTTAAGGTCTGAAAGCTAAGCCCTAAGAATATTTATGTCTAAGATGAAGAGATTGTATGTTCCAGTTCTTACCTTTTCCTCTGTACAAGATGAGGATGCTTCCTAAATGACCGAACCCTTGCCTCTCTTACCATCCCCAACTTGGTGGGGTGTTTTCCTTCTCTTGCTTATCATTGCCTCAAGAGGTCCATCCTAGTCAGGGTCCCTAAACAGGCAATGAGTTGCATGACAGGTTTCAAAGAAAAGTTAACATAATTAATTTTTTCACAGAAAAATAATATGATGACACACAGGGATGGTAGACATAGACAAGAGCATAGAGAGTATGGTAGTAGGAGGAGTGGCAGTGCAGATACTGTATTCTGGAGAACTTACAACATATAAGGCAAGGTGGATTTACAAGAGGAGGTGATGCTTTTGGATTTGGACATGAGGGTATGGTTTAGCCTGAGCAGGTGCAATGTGGTATAAGTTATGGGTCAAGGTAAAAGTATAATTTTTAGTATCATCATAATTCTGTAGGAATCTAGATTGAAATTGAGTCTGTTTTCTTCTGAATAATATTTTTTTGGTCCTAATAAAGCATTTATTGAAATAAAGCTATTGATTTTTAAGGAAGCCATATCCAGTGGTATCATCACTGCATATATTTCTATTTAGGAATGTTTGCTTGTTTGTTTGTTTTTATGCTGTTTTTTCACAAGAATCATAATAAATCACCTTTTTTGTTTCGTTTCAAATATATGGCTTTTTTGGGTGTTGGATTTTTTTGGTTTTTTTTTTTTGGTTGGAGTTTGGTTTTTTTCATTTCCGGTGTCCTTTTTTGTCTGTGTGGTTTTGATTGTTTGGGCTTTTTTCCCCACATGGAAAATTTTACCATTAAGCTGCAGTTTCTTAGAGAAACTAGTCTTGCAAAGAAGTGCATGAAGAATATGAAGAAATGTATCTGGGATTATATGAAGGCAGGCTTAACAAACTGGGGGTTTTAATGGGTCTGTCACTGGTACATGTGGGTGAGGGGAAGAAAATTAGAGTAAAATGTACCTTCATCCTACTCATATAAATCACTTGAATATATTAATGTAATAGTTGTTAAAGACTGTGCAGTCGCTGCTGTACCATTACTTCATATTTAAGTTATATTCCGTAGTTACAAAACTTTTCCTTGATCACTTTTTAAAACAAAATAGAATTGATATATTCTGCTTAGCTCAAAATAGTAGATATTTGGTAAGAAGTAAAGCAGATGGAAGGAAACAATTTTTCCTCAGAGGTTGCAGAGTGCTAACCTTTCATATTTTTAATAAGCAACCTTGCCCTTTATATATAAATGGACATAAAGCATACAACAATTTTAAGAGCAATTTTTCTTCACTTGCTGTGAGTTGCATAATTAAAAGATTACAAACATGGCTAAGATCTCATTAACACTGTTCTTGCATTGGTTTATACCAGTATCTTCAGTGACACTGTGCCTAATATCTGAGTGTCTAGAAGTATTTAGTGTTTAAAAAGAGATAGTCAA
This sequence comes from Atrichornis clamosus, assembly GCA_013400975.1. Lineage (NCBI taxonomy): Eukaryota > Metazoa > Chordata > Aves > Passeriformes > Menuridae > Atrichornis > Atrichornis clamosus. The sequence goes on along the minus strand of WBMZ01002186.1, from coordinate 68,959 downwards.
GTTCCAGGATTTTCCCTCTACTTTTCCAGCTAATATCTCATCATTTAATGTATTGATTCTGCAAAGGTCGCGTTTCAGTTAAGAAGAACTTGTTCTCTGTGGAGTAAATTGTTTACCAGACAGCTATATATGTTTGCCTTAGTGAATCTGAGTGAAATGGTCCATCACAAATGTGTGTAACTGCATTAACCTTCTTGGCACTGTATTCTGAAAGGTTAAGACAAGGATAGAAGTGAATGACAGGAGGTGTTGAAAATGAGATTTTCAAACATGATGCACATTTTACTGTGTGTAAATAGGCTTAGAACTTAAGTAATTTTTAGAGATAAATTTATCTTTTATGTTTATTTGTCCCCTTTAGATTATTCTTGTTAAAGTGGAGGATTATATTTTATCAGAATTTAAAGTCAGGTGGAAAGGTTTTTAGTTCTTAATCCATGCTAATTTCTAGTATGTGCTGAGATATCATGTTTAGACAGGTAGGAGCTGCATGTACAGAAGAAAGAAAAATTAAATGGAGGGAAAATACTTCATTACAACATTCTTTATTACTTCACACCAATTTATTTTTCTGCTCTGACATGCACTAGGATTGATTATTTATAGTACATACTTTCTGTGAATAAATAAGCACTGAATATTATGTAAGGAGGTATCTCAGACCAGAAGTAGTTTTCTAGAGAAGATTGATGAAAAATTTGGCTGAATAATTCAACTTTCTAGAACAATATATTGTCTTTATTTGCAAAAACATAAAAACTATTCCGCCAAAAAAAAAAAAAGATTAGATGAAGATTAATAATCTATACTTTGTTTAGACTGTAACATGCTTTCCAGAGACTTTCCTGTATCTTGGGGAGTAGTTTGTTTGGGGGAGGGAGAAAAGGAACAAAGGAATGAAATTTTTTTTGGTTTTTCTTTTCTATCTTCGTTTAGTTTTTATTTGGCTGTGGAAGGCAAAATGTCTCAAGTATTTGGACTGAGAAGAGCCCAAACCTGTAACACCAGTCAATCCTGCTTCAGAAATGCACAAAATGGCCACTTTTAGGAAGGAGAGGAGAAGGTGAAAATGTGAGCCTAGCCCAAATACAGAATCACAATATAGTTCCAGCACTCAGAGTGGGAAATGTTTCTAGGTTCTCTGATCTGGATGTAAATAAAGCCATGCCAGGAATCACTTAGGTCTGACCACCATGATTTTGAAAGTAGCAAGTTCATGGAGTACAGGACAAGCGGGGTATAAGGCCCAGCCAGCATGGGTTTAGGAAAGGCAGGGTCCCTTTTGATGAGCAGGTAGCCTGCCTAATGGATGAGGGAAAGGCTGTTGTCTCCTTGGATTTCAGTAAAGCCTTTTACACTGTCTCCCCCAGCATTCTTCTGGAGAGCCTAGCATCTCATGGCTTGGACAAGTGTACTCTCACTGGGTTATAAACTGGCTGGACGGCTGGTTCCAGAGATTGGTGGTGAATGGAATTACATCTAGCTGTCAGCTGGCCATGAATGATGTTCCCCAGGGCTCAGTGTTGGGGCCAGTCCTGTATCATATCTTTATCCATGCTCAAGTGCATCCTCAGTAAGTTTGCAGAGGATAGCAAGCTGTGTAGGAGTTTTGATCTGCTGGAGGGTAGGAAGACTCTGCAGAGCGATCTGGACAGCATGGATTGATGGGCCAAGACCAGTGGAATGAGGTTCAGTAAGATGAAGTGCTGGGTCCTGCACTTCAGTCACGACAACCCCAGATATCGCTACTGACTTGGGTGAGAGTGGCTGGAAAGGACCTGGGCGTGCTATTTGACAACCGGATAAACATGGGCCAGCGTGGGCCCACGTGGCCAAGAAGGCTAATGACATCCTTGCCTGTATCAAAAGTAGTGTGTCCAGCAGGACTAGGAAAGTGATTGGCCCCCTGTACTCGGCACTGGTTAGGCTGCACCTTGCGTACTGCAGTGAGCTCTGCAGCCCTCTCAGTACAAGAAAGACACTGAGGTACTGCAGCGTGTCCAGAAAAGGGTAATGAAGTGGGTGAAGGATCTAGAGAGTAAGTCATATGAGGAGCGACTGAGGGAGCTGGGATTGTTTAGCCTGGAGGAAAGGTGGCTCAGGGGTGGCCTTATCACTCTCTACAACTACCTGAAAGGAGGTTGTAGCCAGGTGAGGGTCAGCTTCTTCTCCCAAGCAGCCAGAGATGGGACAAAAGGAAATGGCCTAAAGCTGTGCCAGGGGATGTTCAAGTTGGACATCAGGAAGAATTTCTTCACTGAAAGGGTGGTTAGGCGTTGGAACGGGCTGCCCACGGAAGTGGTGGAGTCACCATCCCTGGAAGTGTTAAGAAACAGCTGGACTTTGCAGTTAGTGCAGGGCTTCAGCTAACACGGTAGCATTCTGTGAAAGGTTGGACTCAATGATCTTGGGTGTCTTTTCCAGCCTTAATGATTCTGTGATTCTGTAACTTTATATCTTTTATTTTTTTTCCTGGCCTGTCAGCCTAGAAACACAGGAAATAATTTTCATTCTAGATTTTAAGAAGTATTGTTACAAAAAGGGTGTTAATCTTGTTAGGAGTAGAGTAAATTTAGGTTCAAGTGTTGCACGTTGGATTTTAAAATTTATTACTGGACAATTTTTACAAAGTATTTAAATGTTTATTATCTTTTTTTTTTTTTTTGCTATGTACTACATATTGGGTTTCTGTATTATAAACTAAAGTCTACAAAACAAGGTAAGGAAAGCAGAAGCAGGAGGATGGGCAAAAGACAGACCATTCTCACTGTAGTGTAGTTTTTTCCACAAGTACCTGCTATACAAAACTATTGGGATTTGTACTTGCAAGACTGTGATAATAACAACAAAAGACCTAGAGTGTGAGAACATCAAGGGAAAAATAAAAATAATGTTATGGAGGGTTCTGGAATACACTGCCTCAGTGGCTTAGGGGAAGGCTTACAGGGCTGTGAATTGCAGACCCTTGGCATTATTTAGGCTGACATACTAATATACTGAAGGCAAAACATGATTTAACAGCATTCATGAATGAAAAATTCATATTAAATCACTTAAACTTAACATCAGAGATACAAAACTTAGGATCATGTAGACATAACTTTGAACTTTTACCTGAATACTTTCTTTTTCTCAAAAAGGGATAGTGTAGAGAATTCTAAGGGACTTTTTTCTTGTCTTTAGCTTGCTCTAGGTAAAGACATAGTGTATCAGTAGAATACCTTATTTTTAAACTATATAGTGATCTTTTAAAACAAAACCCCATAATTTACTTTGTTTTGCTATATTCATGCAAATAGAATCAGTCCTTGTTTGTACACTGAAAGTACGAGATGACTTTGTATCCCCTTATAACTTCATAATGGATCCTTTGGAAGGAAGGATGTCCTCTCTTCCTAAGACTGCATCATTTATCAAACAGTAATTGCCATGGTACATTTAGATGTACTATGACTTTGTAAATCATCACAAGAATTGCCCGATCTCCACATTACCCAATGCTCCAAGGTATTCCAAAATACAAAATCTAGCCACAGGCATTAACAACACATACAGTGATTGCTGTCATATTTTGGTCCTGTTCCCAGAAATGCCACATTCAGAAGGCTGTACTTTGAGGAATGATGCTGCATAATCAGATGGCTAAATTCATTAGAAGCTGGGGTACCACAACAGGGAGTACAGTGTTATCTTTGATGATCCTGGCTTTTGTAGTGGCAAACAGCAATACCCACAGAATTTCTTGATCTGGTTACCAACTGATTCAGTCTTTCAAACTATTCCCAACACTGGCAGATTTTTTTCATCACATCTTCAAGCCAGGCTTCAGTTTTCTTTCCTGAGAAACCGATGCATTCAAAAAATGCAAAAGTTTCTTAATAGTCCAGGTAACTACTGTAGACCATAAGATCAGTTGTTCAGTGGCTAGATGTCAGACTAATTATTCTTAGAGGTTGGCTGAGGCAAGCTGAAGAAGCTGAGAAACTGTGACTCAATTCTGGACTGTTCTGATATAAAAAGTAGGGAAAAACGCACCAACTTCCTTTCTCCCCACCAAAAGAACCAACAGAACCCCTTCTTTATTCTACCTCCTTAGTGATTGATGAAAGATCCTTACAGGGCTGCTACTCTGTTTCCCACTGTGAACGGTATATGTGTTCAGTAAGGCCATGTTTAAAAATTTTTATCAAATGTGTACTGAATATATTGCACAATCTAGGAGAACTAGAGAGAAATACATTTTATTTTTAGGTCCATGTATTTTAGATAATCAGTTGATACTCACATGTGCTGAGCTGCATGACAAAAATTTTACACTTTTTTTTTCTATAGCTGGTTCAGTGAAGATGACTTTGGTATGAGGCACCTCTGGATTTCATTGATTTCCCTACTAATAGATGAGCATCTTTCTCCTAAAGATGTCTCTGTCAGATCAGTGAGGACTCTTATCTGTCTGCCAATTCTCTTTACTTCCCAATTACTAGTTTAGCTCAGATGCCTCTGAAAATCATAGTTTCGAATCTCTTGGAAATGCAGTGGGTTTTGGTTGTAACTATGAAAAAATATAACTAAAATGAATATTTTTTATTCGTCCTTAAATCTAGATACTTTCAGATGCTGACCAGATTAACTGTCTAGTAGGATTATCAAAAGTATATGCAGATGATTGGTAAGATTTTTCCAAAGTTTTTAAAGAAGGAGCTTGCTTGAGTCCCCTGGATGTTGATTCATCTTGCATACCAGAGATCTGCTTTCAAACTGTAGACAGTTGTGTGCAAACTACTTATTTTAGGCTCTCAATGCAATTTATGAGACTAATTAAGAACTTTGGGATGCAGTTAACCTTTTTTAAGGTTTGCTTCAGAATAAGATTAAGAATTTGTGATTAACAAATAAATGAATTTTATAAGGTGAAACTTCATCTTGGGCAGTTGACGTTATTCCACAGACTATAAGATGTTGGCTTCCCTATTCTAAGGCCTTTTCTGAGACACTTGTATGATTGCTGAAGCAAAGGTCCCTTACAATTGTGCTTTATTGTTATTTCTGGTTATATAAAGTTACAGATCTCATTTTAAGATAAATGACTGCTCTTTTAATGGCTTACAGTTCTTGATGTTTGAACATCTGTGTTGTTTTCAAACACATTTTCCTTAGGAAGCTGTGGGATTGTTGGATGTCTGATATGCTTGAATGCCATTGATAGTCTAGGGTCTAGCCTTAATTTGAGGTGATTACTGTACATACCAGAGGCCTGAATCACCAGACTGTAGTCCTTTTTGAACTTTTGCATCCTTGCTCAATCCTCACAGTTTTTTCTGAGTTACTGGTGTCAAGAAATTTTATTCTTCTATTCAGCGTTGTCATTCAGAGGTTTTAGTTGTATGTAAAAAATAGAAACTACTAAGTTATGATGTATGCAAATTATTATGTATGAAAGAAATAGAGTATTTTCTATGCTGGTTACCTCCAAGTACATTCTGTGTGAGACATCCTTTTGAAGAAATCTGTGGAGGAGTTTTACAGGATTTTCAATTATTCTGAATTTAAAAGGGATGAAAAAACCGTAATGGGTATAGTGTCTATTTGAAATAATTATATTGGATATGTTTTACTGTGACTGAGTGTAAGGATTCAGACTATCATCTCTTACTTCTTTGCAAGTTTTGCTAAGCAGAAAACAGTGGAGATGTGGCTGAATTTTTTGGGGGTGGTAAAATGCAATGTAGAATACGTACATTTAGAGGACTGAGTTCACAATGTAATCACTGGAAGATTCATAGGTATTTCAGAAGGAAAATCTCCACTTGAGTTGCCTGCTTAAATGTATTTAACACAAGACATAAAATTTAAACTTCAAAAAGCAGCAATAAAACCAGTAATTTTCATTTCTAGCCAAAACTGAACATTCTAAACCCCCTACTCTCTTTGGAATTATGAATTGAAATATGAAAATTTGGAAGCAGAAGTCTAGCTTCGTTATTTATAATAGTAGTTGAACACATTATATAACTCTAATGACAAATAATTCTGTTTCAAAATTTTATTGAAGGGTAATAATGAAGGGACTAGCTAATATAGAGGTTGTTATATATTCGGCAGCAAATATTAATATTTCTCACATGTAAATTACTGAAGGATTAGACATATATGGATATTTTTTAATTGAAACTCATGCTAAAAAAACTTTTCAAATAAAAATTTTTGAGGTTCTATTAAAAATATAATTCATGCATGTATATGTATATGTATATGTATATGTACATGTATTCTTCAACTCATTTCAATGTTTGGTGCATTTTTATTGTCTAACAAAAGATTGCATGTGGCCACTTGATAATCCTGAATGACTTTTATGTAGAGCTTTTTTTTTTAAATCAGTGATTAAAAAAAAATTGAAACAAATCCAAACACAAATTCTTAAAAAAATGAAAAAAGGCCATCTCTAGTGGTTCTTCTATTGTGAACAACTGAATTCACTTGAATACCATCTAGGGCAGGGGGTTTTTTATGAGGGCATACATTGCAGCTGGATTCTTGAGTGAAACATTAGCACTTTTTTTTTGGCACCAATAATCCCAGTTCACGTTAGGAAGTGCTTGCATAGCAAGAATCTAAATTGAAAACTTTATGAGCTGTGGTTTGAACAGAGATAACTTTTTCTTGATATCTTAAGTTCATTTTCAACTTCTAAAAATATTATTAAAAAATTTCATATAATGCAAAGTTAAGAGCTCTACTGAAAAACTCCTGTATTTAAAAACAACAGCAAGAACAATATGCATTTGCTCTTATATCCTTTTGTTTACTGAGGAGGTCTAATATGTGAATTATTAACTAAAACCAGATGATGACTACAATAAAGGTATTTATCACTTAACCATCTATGAGTCTCAATTGCATCTTAGACACGTGAATAGGAAAAAAAAGAATGAAAAAGAACTGCAAACTGCAATGCTTTTAAGTATTTGTAATACAGGTTATGTATTAGTGGAAGATTTAGTTTATTTGTGGAAACCTCAAATTGTTACTTGTGTGCAGATTACCTTTGTTACCATATTTGCCTATGTTTGGAAACTTTTCTGCATGGAATTAGTTTTTGAAAAACAACATACACAACATGTGGCGTTTGCAGTACCTGAGAAAGACAAGGATTTTATTGCTGCAGTGGTTTGTCGACAAAGGGGTCTTCTGAGCTATTAGTTCTTAAAAACTTTTGAATATCAGGCCACTTAAGTACCCTATACGAGCTAACACTTTCTCCTTCATGCTGATACTGACCACACATGTATGTTTCAGGAGTCTGAATACTCAGAGAAGTATTTCTACAAATATTTTGCAGCACTGTGGAACAACTCCAAGTTACTGGGTCCAGTGCCCATCCTCACAGTGACACGACAGTGCTGTTCAGCCCTCCAGGGGCTGGTGCTTTGCTCGGGCAGAACGTCCTGTGACGGTCGGCTCCTGGGACCTGAGCTGTGGTCGTGGCACAGCACTACAATGCAATATGTGACGTGCCAGTTTGGTCAGAGTTAGCTTTGTTTCTCAGGATATATCATCACTTCTTAGAGCTTTCTGAGGTAAAATTTGTCTTGTGGTTTGCAAAGTGACAGCAATTTTGCTTTTGTGAAAGAGACTTCTAAAATACATTTCTCTTTAATGCTCTGCTTGAGACCTTGTGATAGTTATTGCTGTCAGAACCATGCTCTTAGGTGTGATTTATAATTTGTCAGTAGCAGCTACTAGCTATTGTCAGAATTTTCTCATAAAATTTCGTCCAATAGAATGCAGTCAAGTATGAGACAGCAAGCATGAGGCTTGGATACGTGGAATTCCTTCTGCAATTTACTGATCTCAAGAGAACTTTTATTGACTTCAAGGGCTCTGGATCAATCTCTTAGTTTCTGCTCAAAGCAACTCTAGCCTTTCTTCAGTTTTTGAAACTGAAATACTAAAGGCTAACATATTCATAGCTCATTCGCTCATGAATATCTTTATTCTTCCAAGTAACAGCAGGGTAGAGAAAAGCAATTGGCTTCTCAACCAGCTAAATGGTAATAGTGGAGATACTGCACTCATGACAATCATAAATTTGGTTTTGTTATGACCTGTAATCAACAGCATATGATATAACCTATTGCTATTGCAGGCAGGAGATCTAAAGATGACTGACAGCCTAGAGCAAGCAAGATGTAGCTGAACGTTCTAAATACAGAACAATGATTTTATATATAGCCCTACAGTGAGAGAAATCTTTTCATTTCTCCTTCTGATGGGAGACAAGAGAAGATTTATTTGACTTTTGGGAAGCTTTAGAATCTTCAGCAAATATTCCAAGACACTGGAAACATTTTAGGCAACTTACTCAGTTCATGTAATGGAGTTTAAATAAATTTACCAACATATTGATTTCCTGTGCTGGGAAAATGTGAAGGCTTTTATTATTATTGTGCTTGTTATTTGCTTGTTCAAGTAATTATTCTACATTGTCCAGTGTTAATGTTTGAGAATTCTACATATAATAGATTCAGTTAGTACATGGAGTGGTTGATTAGCTGAGGATTGAGATAATCCATTGTCAAGGGTTAATGCGTCTCTTGTGGGTGTTCTAGGGACCTATCATAACTCTTTAGCTAACATTAGGTACATGGTTCGTTCAGCACAATAAAATTATAATGAATGATTAAATTGTAATTAATGAATTTAACTTTCTGCATTTAACTCAATTCTTAGTAGAAGCATTAAACAAAATGCATTTTTTGCACAAATATTTTTTGAATGTGTTAAACTTAATCTGAAGGATTTAGATCCACATTCTCCCCTGTTATATATGGTTTGGCTTTGGTTTTCTGTTGATTTTTTCTGTGGTCTTCACAGAATATTTTGAGGAAAAGGAAAAGAGAAGAAAATCCAAACTCCTACAGATCCAAATATATTTACCACACCTTCTGTAAAACATCATAAGTCAAAATTTTGACTCAATATGGCCTGTTGCCACTTTAGCTACAGGACTTCAAACTGTTCAGCTGACAGAGTAATCTGGTAGTGAAGAGGGAGGTTGTACTGCAGGTGTCAACTCCCAGTTGTAGAGGGAACCTAGTTTAGTTTTCTGGCCAGAAAAAAATCCATCTCAACTCCTGTCACTGCCTCTTTTGCTTCTAGAGGTCAGGAAGTGGGTTGATCACCAGTTTCCTGTCAAGATAGGATCTCTTCTCTCATAGTCTCCTCATACACTCCCAACATAATAGTGATGCTTGTAGCAGCTGCCATCATTGCTGTTTTGTCACATTTTATCTCTAAAAAAGAAACACATTTTAAAATATTTGCCTTTTTTATATACTTTGATTTTGGTAAACTTCCAAAACTTCCTGAGCAACGGCGTGAGAAGGGAAAACTGATAGTTACAAATGCAGCCCAGATAAGCCAGGATGGAATTTAATTAGAGGAAGAAAGGTTTCCAGTGAAAGACTTTTCTCTTCATTGAATTTGAGGGAAGAGGAATTGGAATCTTAGATGTAAATTCTCTGTAATTCCTTGTTGTTACACTTTGTTACCAAAGTAAATTCTGCCTGTATTTAGACAGCAGTCCTGGGTAGTATTTGAAATTGTTGGGGCAGACTGGGCTCTAGACACGTTGAACCATGATCTTGAACAGCTCTATAGTTACTTTCACACCTCTCTTTCTGTTTACTCCTGCTTAGAGCTATCTTATCTGTTGAAAGGTAACCCCACATACACAAAAAGGAAGGGAATTGTGTTTTTACTAGGACGCCTTGTGATGTAGACAACTGGGGGAATGAAGGCAATAGAGATAGAGCCGTTAAGCTGCAAGCTTAGAGGGGCTCTCATAAACATCATGTCTTGTGGGTTTCAAATGTGTTTGTGTCTGCTCACAAGGCTGTGGTTGCCAGATAGAGACTTAAGTGCTTTTCTTGGCAGGGAGGCTAAAAGACGTGTAAGGATGCCTACATCCTATTTCATAACATTAAGTTTTTTGTAGTGCTGGAAGAAGATGGAGCTGTTTCTTTTACATTGTTCTGATTCTATGACTTTCCATTGGTAGGCAGGTGATTCTCTGTGATGATTTAAACCAATTAGGAAAGAGTTAAAATTTCTTCCCTTGTGCCTTGAGGATAGAACAATGCCTTAGATACAGGACTGTAGCAATCCCTGTTCTACTTGACTTGAATCAGGCTTTTGCTCAGTTTTCACAAAAGATATTCACTTGAGATGTCAGAGATTATAGTTCAAGCTGTTCTTTAGTTGCTAATACTAAATGACGCTGCTCCGTAAGGAGAAATAATGATCTGAGTAATTGATGAAGTGATTCACTGGCATGAATTAGACATAACCAAACACTGAACATCTGCTATAACCTTTGCAACTGGAGTCTGGCTTCTTTGAGTCAGGCAAGACTCCCATGTTGATGGCATATTCTGTCTTTTTTGAAAAACGTACATGAATTTACAGATCACGGAAGAACAGAATAACTGGCTGGCTGAGGTTGGAAGGGGCCTGTGGAGATCATTTTGTCAAATCCTGTGCTCAAGCAGAGACACCTACAGCTAATTATCTAGGACTGTGTCCAGGCAATGTTTGAATATCTCCGAGGAGGGAGATCCTACAACCTCTCAGAGCAACCTGTGCCAGTGCTTGGTCACCCTCACAGTAGAAAAGTATTTCCTGATGTTCTGAGGGAAACTTCTATGTTTCAGTTTGTGCCCATTGCTTCTAGTCCTTTTAGTGAGCACCATTCAACACTTCAATTAAGAACATTTCAAGATTTTGAATTAAGAAAATATGAGATTTATAGGGAAAACTTTTAAATAAATACTCTAATGCTTCTAATCATACTGATTGTTTTGAAAGGCTGCTAAAACAATCCTATCAGATTGCTGTTGTATTTTGGGTTTGTTTCTCTCTACTCCTCAACTTCATCGCAAGTTGTTTGTGAAAATAATGTTCATTCTTCTTCACCAATCATTTTGAGACAGGCAAGGAGGTTGGAAAAACACATTTCTGGCAGCTTAAATCGTGTGGGTTTTAGTCCATAGGTCAGTATAGGATGTGGTTGTGTCTGCCCCTAGCTTGTGATGATAATCTCTACAAAGGTAAAAACTGCTTAGAATAAACAAATTCTTAAGTACCTTTTGGAAGGAGAAGGGGCAAGTGATAGGGAAGGAGACAAAATGTCAAAGTAAAGGAAAGAGTAAATGTCTAAATGGTCTGAGACTAGTCCAGTGATGATACTTATATACATTCATTGTGGTTTGAGACATTTATTTTCACCTGATGATTTAATGCAAAATGCAGAATGGTTGAACTAGTAACCTCATTTCTTAGTAACCCTTTCTTTATATAATGCTTTCTACTAGGATGATAGCCATTCTTACTTTATTTCATTTTTGATTGCTAAATTTTGAGATATGTTCTTGTGCTAAAATTTCAGTTAGGTAATCTCAAAGTTTAGCAAGGTTTGTAAAGAGAGTTCACGTCACTCATTTTACTAAAAAATATCCTTTAATAAATTGTTGAACTTCTAGATGCAGAAGACCTCCTCCTAAGGGGCTGAAACCAAAGCAGCAAACTTTACATTGAATATGTTCTAGCAACAAATATTCTGAGCATTACCTCCTAAGAAAATGCAGATAGAAACCCTTTCACAACAGGTTTATCTACCAATTAGATAATTTGAGAGGCAGTACCTCTGTAGCAGGTATAAGTGCTAAGAACGTGGCTTAGTCATGTAAAAAAGAGCGAAAATAGGTTATAATAAAAAATGAGAGCTTCTCCAGAGAAGAGGCATAGAGACAATAGTAAGACTCAAGTCACTCTACAGCCTGTAATTTTGAGTACTCATGGGAGTTAAGGAATGTAGTGCTTAGGTGTATCTCAAAGGTTTTAGTTAGTCTGGGTGGAGAAACAGGAAATAGAGAAATGTTATAAAAAAAATCAGTGCTACCTAGTTTCTTAACAGATTGTGTGAGTTTATTCTGCTGCAGTGTTTGGTGTGGGATTTTTTTGTGTGTTTGCTTTAATTCACATGGTTTTCATGATGGTGGCTGGGGAAAGATACATCACAGCCTTAGGAGATGTAAATTTTGGTGGTTATGTTATGGATGGAATGGCGACTGCTGCAAGAAAGGTATGATCTTCATTAGTCTGTCATCGTGGATCTGGTCGCAGTTGGGGTTTTTTGCCATGTGAACACCTCACTTCTTATAGTTCTGAACTTGGTAACCTTATGTCATGGCACCACAGGGTTCAGGAATGTCAATGGCTCCGCGTGGAGGGCAGCAGGGCAGGGCCTGTCAGCCACAACCTTTCGCCCACCCCGGTCAGGAGCAGGGCAGCCGAGGGCCCCGGGGCAGTCTCAGCCCCCGGCATCGGGAACTTCTCTGGCAGCCGAGGCCAGGCCAGGCCATCGGCACGATTGTGTCCCGGCTCAGCGGGGCCGGGTCCGGGCAGGGCAGGGCTGTGGGAGCGGTGCCCGGCGCAGCGGGGCCGTGGCGCGGCAGGGCAGGGCTGTGGGAGCGGTGCCCGGCGCAGCGGGGCCGTGGCGCGGCAGGGCAGGGCTGTGGGAGCGGTGCCCGGCGCAGCGGGGCCGTGGCGCGGCAGGGCAGGGCTGTGGGAGCGGTGCCCGGCGCAGCGGGGCCGTGGCGCGGCAGGGCAGGGCTGTGGGAGCGGTGCCCGGCGCAGCGGGGCCGTGGCGCGGCAGGGCAGGGCTGTGGGAGCGGTGCCCGGCGCAGCGGGGCCGTGGCGCGGCAGGGCAGGGCTGTGGGAGCGGTGCCCGGCGCAGCGGGGCCATGGCCGGGCAGGGGAGGGCTGTGGGGAGCTGCAGACCGGCCTCTGCGGCACCGCCGGGCTGGAGCTGACGGCCCTGGGGTGGGTCAGGGCTGGTGGTGCCCTCAGGGACATGCTATGTTGAAAAGTCATCTGCAAATACTTGTTTTGGAGATGCAGTATAGATGGGTCACATTCTGTCATTTGTCTTACTAAGATTTTAGTTTCATTCAAGAGAGCTGTGGAGGTAAAAATGGAGGTAAAAATGAGTAAGAGCTCAGTTTTCAAGAGCAGCCTCAGAACCTCTGTCCATGTAGCCATCAGTCGGGCCCTCTGCCTTGTATCCTTGGCAACTTCTCAGTAACATCAACACTGAACGGGAGTAGCCTCCCTGTGCATGTTCTGTCCATTGGAAAGGCATTTTGATAATATAGGAATGGAAATTTATGCAGCTAGATATGCAAATCCCTAAATGCAGACAGATTTGGTGCACCAGTTTCAGTTTGATGGCTGGGATTGCAGTTTCTCTCACCTTAACACTGCATTTTTGTGGGGTAGGTGAAAACCAGCTCAGTGGTTTAACCAGCAATGATAGTATCTGACACATCATTTAATGTAAAGATGAAAACCTACCACTTACGAGAGGGTTTTTCTTGTATGAATTTTTATTGAATGAATTTCTAGTTATTCCAGTCTTTGTGGCTGTGAAAATTTTAAGAGAATTTCTTCTGGAATTACCTAGGGTCTTAAAAAAAATCATAAGAGAGAAAGGCAGATATTTTTATCAAAGTTTGCTCGTACATAGAGAGGCATATATAATTTCATCAAAGGTAATTGCTTTACTAGTAATAACTTAGAAGTGACAGAGATAATTACCATTACCTCGAGCATAGCAAGAGCTTTGCTGTAATAGCTGTTTAAGTGCCTTTTCATACATTTCGTGCTGTTAGTTTCAGAAACAGAAATAATATTAAAAGGCCCAAGGAGACTTTACTAGATACTTGAAGTGAGGACCAAAAGATGATCTGAACTCCATGCCACTGGGTGAATTATTCTGTTTTCTATTCATCTTATTCCCTATCTGCAACATCTGAATGCTGTGTCTTGACAAATTTGAGGGTTATTATGTGGGGCTCTTGCTGTTCCATCTGATCTTTAATTTCAATATGTCTCAGCATGGTGTTGAAGCTCTCTGGATTTTGTTTCTTTGACTTCAGTTTTGTCCTTAGTCTTTTTTTTTTTAATTCGGATTGATCTTTTCCCCTCTGCTTTCTGCTGTCTTTCTCCTTTAGCTGTGTCTCGTCCTCCTTTTCCTCCTCCTCCTTAATCTCAGACTTGGCCTTTCTCTTATCTGTGGCTTGAGATTCAACCTTTTCTTTAGACACAGGGCTGGCACTCTCCCCTTCTCTTTGACCTTAGACTTAGCATTTCTTATGTCCTTCAGTTTTTCTCTGTCTTGTTCTACATGCTTTTTTGACACTGTTACTTTCTGGCCTGGAGTTTCCCTAAGGGGATTTATCATTCCATTTGCCATTCAGAATTTCTTAACGCGGCAAATTACTCTCTTCTGCATCATCAGCATTCCTCTGGTCTGTGTTGCTGTTTTGGGCTTAGGCTTCATGAGTTTAATTCTTCCTGACTTCTCATAACAGTTTGCAAATTCTTCAGAAGATCTGTTTTGATTCAAAGTGAGTCTAATGTCTTTGTTTCCAGCTTGCTTGTTGTATTTTGGGTTTGTTTTGTTGTTGGGTTTTTTTTTTTTTTGTTGTTGTTTTTTGGGTTGGTTTGGGTTTTTATTCCCCCCAGCATGGTTTGTTTTCTTTTTTTTTTCTGTAACTTTTCAGGTTTCTGACCTGTGGTATTAATTATTAGGTTGGTTTGGAACCTCATTGTACCAATATAGTCATTCTTTCACCCTTTGATTTGTAATGAAATATGTATTATATTCTATTCAAATATTTACCTTCATTTATCCTCCTGATGAGGAAGAGTTTTACATCTGTCTTATTTACTGTATCACACATGATACCTTTTTTTTATAGGTGGTTCAGGATTCTGATGTAGTCCACATGAGAAATTAGCCTGTGTTTTGCCAGTGGTACTAGCAAACATTCATATCTAAATAATTTTGAAGGCAAGAAGATTTCTCAAAAAATGTTAGTACCTTTTGGAAAAAATAAGGACCACTGCAAACTCACATCACTTGTTCCTGTCTGTCATCATGCCTTACACACATCTTCATTCCTCCTCCCCATCTGCATCCTGTGGAGATGGCCTCAGCCTTTTCATTTCTGTGTTACTGCTCCTCTGCTGCTGCCGCTGTATGTTTAGTAGCAGCCCATTTTCACTGAAGAGCAGTCTCTGTTTATTGGTTTTGTTAGGCTGTTCTGCCTGCTTCCTCTCTTCATCTTTGGATTCTGCTAGACTCTTTCCTTGCCCTTAGACCTTGCCAAGATTTGTACAATCCTATTTTTTCTTTTTCTTGTAGTTTCTCTCTGAAGCGACCCACGTGTTTTGTGGGATATTTTAGTTACTTGTGGCTGAGGATACAATCCCTCACCTCTGGCTTCAGAGGAGTGTCATTCTTTTTTTCCTGCTTTGTCTGACTATGATACCACAAGGGCATTCTTATGGGACAGGCAGAAATTGAGACCGGAGGTATGGAAAGGTTCATAGGTTCAACTGTTTTAAAACAGAAATGGATGAGCAGAGAATCATGAGGAAATTAGTGTGTCAGAGGGAGAAAGAAGACACACAGGTTCGCGTATCTTTCCGATCTGCTTGAAGACAAGGACTGTAACTCAGAATATGCTCATTTAGAGAAGAGTGTGTGGATGCAAGGCTTCCTGTCTTCTGGTGTGCTACTTTCAATTAAAGTTGCAAAATGGTCTGCAAAATGGGAGGTCTTTTTCTTCATGGTGAATTTCCTCCCTTTAGGCAAAGAGAGAGTTACTTTCTATCTAGCAAAGGAAAAGTTACATTTCACTATCTTTGCATTATTTGATACTTAGTTATATTTGGTTCAAGTAAAGAAATTAAGATACCACCCCTCATTTCTGAGATATGTGAAAAAGAACATTGCCTCAGTTGGTATATGTGAAGAGTGGGTTGTTCGTTTTCTAACTTGAAGCCCACGCTCTTTGACTCATGAAGATTAGTAAGTCTTCTACAATTCAGGATGCCTCTTTTTTCCCACTAAATACAAAGGAAGTGTATGGTCAGATTTAGTTATTTCACTTTCACATACCTTAATTAGGGAAAAAAAAATTTCATTTGCATATCTCTGATACTCCTCTAGCTGGTCTGTGTCTATTTCCTGCTGTTAGATCTACCTCTAGCTGGCTTTCCTCTTCTGAACAGCTCCTTCCTCCCAAACTGTCCGGGCAATAAAGAGTTGAAATAGCAACGTCTGCTTATTTGGTATTCTGTCTTCTGGACTACTGATGCTGAAGGAACTTCACAGAACTGCCTGCATGTATTTATCCATGCTCTGAGACACATGGTGTCATTTCTGGGGTGTCCTGCACAAGACCAGGAGTTGGACTTGATGGTCCTGATGGGTCCCTTCCAACTCAGCATATTCTATGATTCTATGATCCATTGTTTAATCACTGATTTTCTATTTATAGTTCAAAAGAATCAAAAATTTAATTGCTGTGAAATGTGTCACTATGTATGAAATTTTTCATTTTAGCAGTGTGGAGTGCTTTTAATGGAAATTTTCAAAAGAACGAACTTGATATGAAACTAAATTGAAGGGGAAAAGTGTGTAAACACTGTAAAAGTTACAGATACAAAGATGTATTTAAAGATGCTAAGCTTGAATTGAAAAGGGTACGTTTTCTTAGAGAGACCTCATGAACCTATCTGCTCAAACAGAGGTTAATTACAATAGTGATTATGTTGAATAAATTTGAGCATCAAATACATGTTTTTAGCTTATATCTAGGTATTGCCAAGAGATGTCAGAGGCCTTGGGGATAGCTGGAGAGAGTGGAGAGAGTGGGTCATCATGTACAAAACAAAATTAAACAGAATTTTTTTAAGAGGCAGATTTTATTTCTCAGTTAGACTAAGATAAAACTGTATATAATGACAGAATGTCAGTATTAGTTGATTCTTGGTGTATCACCTATAAAATCAGAGGCAGTTGTGATAATTCTGAGAAGTTACTTAAGTTAGTAACATTAAAATGGGTAACATGAAAACTAGGGCCATTATAGCACCATCAGATTTAAGTTACAAATGCTTCTATGGAACGGTAGCAAATCCATTATAGATTTCAGAAAATATATGTAGAGGGACTGCCAGATTTGCTTAATATTTTATTAAGATTTTATGATTATGAAGAAATCAGTTGTCAGGGATATGGAGACAAAATAGCTCCTTAAAAAAGAAAAAAGTATGTAGATTAGGCCTGTATTTTGTCTTAGAATTTAGCTGATAGTTTTTTAACATATGCCCATGCTTCCTGATAGAAAAGAAGTGCAGTATTTGCTGTTGCTTTTTTGAGAGCAATTGACTATTGCAAAGATAAAGTCTAAAAATGAACTCTAAATGGACAGTGTGGTTTACTAAAATATATAAAGTTTAAACTATAATCTAGTTATCTACAATTAAATTCAGTCTGGCAACTAGAAGACAACGTAAGACAATCTAAAGGTGAAAAAGATAAACACAGAGGTACAAAGCTAGACTTGGAAAACCTAGTTCACAAATAGTACTTTCTTAATTCATTTTTATGCTTTAAAGCTGGAGACTATTTTCGTACTGTGGAGAGACAGTAAATGCAATCCCTGCGTTAACCAGTAAAGCTGAGTTGAGTTTGGTTCTCTTCTCTTCCTGTAGCATGAATTAAGCTGTACTGAAATAAAGAAATGCAGGTTTAAAATAAGTGAGAAGGAGAGATGTGTTAGCCTTAGCAGATTTTCACCACCATTCACAGGCATTACTTAAATCCTTCCTTATTTCTTGTATCCTAGGTTTAATCACATACTACTGTTGAAGAATTGGAACAGTTGTCAATGTCTATGTGGGCAGTGAAATCTCCAGTAAAAGTGCCACTGTCATGTGGAGAGATTTAAGACATACCCTATCTTGGAATAAAGATTATCCTAAACTTCAACATCTGATTCCTCAATGGGTGTGTATGAAAAGCTGCAGTGTTGCCAGGCTTCCCCTGCAGCAAGTGTCCAGATGGACACTTTGACAGTTTAGCTAGGGTGTTTCACACATTCCTTATTCATAAGGAATTTTGCTTTTCTTCCGTATTTCAGAATTTCTCCTTTTCAGACGTGTATTCAGATAGCCATCCACCCGTACATATTTCCAATTTATAATGATAATCACTGTGTTTACACAGAATTGAGGCCTGTGTTTGCAGCTGTTACAATGAATTGCACTTACAGGGAGTGGTTTGGCTGTAGAAAGTCAGAACATTCATGAGGAAGTATTCATTGTGATTCAAATTGCAGAATCTACAAGAATAAATGATAAGAAGTGCCTTGGTACTTTGAGATACAGAAAAAAATACACAAGCAGTGTATGAATTTCCCCTGCAAAAAATGTGCACTATAAATGCCATAGAATCTGCTGGCTTTTGAGGGAAGAGAAGTATTTTGGCTATTAGTCTTGAAACCTATTAAAATTACCTGAAATAACTTTCTTAACACTATTAAGGTTTGAGTTTTCAATTGCAGTGTCTCAAGATAGTCCTGACAGAACAGACTGTTGGTAAATACTGGTATTATTCTATCTAAATAGTCTATCTAAAATGGATAGGCTATTCAGAAATAGTCTAACCATTGAAATGTCATTTGAAGTATAAACTACAGTTTAGAGTTACACATAGGAAAGAATAAACAATAGTCAAATGGCTTTTTAAAATATTTGCATATTTATATTTAAATATATTTGAATGTTTACATTTTAATATATTTGAATATGCCATTTTTGTATGTTATATTTGGATATATATAACATCTGTTTACAGAAATATTTAAAACCAAAGTGTTTTGTCATGATTTTTTCTGTTTCTTGGATTTCAAAGTATTTACTTGCCTTAGCAGAGTCTCAAAAATGTATACTTTTGTGGTATACGGGTTTAAAGACAGGTCTGTTTTTGTAGCAGTGATCAATCTGCAAAGAAAAATTACTGCTAGTAATTTTTATGGCAGAAATCCATACATTATAATTAATACACTTATTGTCTGGTTATCAATATTGTGATTTCTCTTTTTGTAATCTTGAAAAACAGCATTGCATGTGATTTACTAGGTAACCTCTTTTTAAAAAATTCATTACTAATAAGTATGCATTTTTTTTCTTTATTTACCAAAGAGCACTATACATTTCTTCCAAACAGGAAGAACTTCTGCTGTAACTAAAATGACAGCATGCTGCCTCCTATGGGGGAATTCTGAAGTCTTCTCAAAAATACCACACAGTGGTAAGTACTAAAAGTATGTTCACAAGAATTCTTTTTTCTGTAAAAATACATACAAGAAATGATAGCAAGTCTCTGTTGCTAGTGTTTTAAAACGCGTTTGAAACGTATCTTTGCAATATATACATCCAGTTTAAATGTTTGTTTGCCATGTGTTCATACAATGAGACATGAAATAGAGTGCATTCTAAGCATTACTGCTGCTTATGTGCTTATTCATGATATGCATAAATTGTTATTATTTTTCAGTTCTATAAGCATTAAAGGATACACCAGTCAGTTTGTAGTTAAAGATGGGATTAAACCTGGGTATTGTGACACTGCTACTCAGTAAGGTTTGGGGTTTCCAGGCCACACTGTACCAGATAGAGCTGACAGTCTTCAGTTTGTAAGATACAGATGGGTTCCAAAGTTCTTAAGGTCTGTACTAGAAAAGGGGTTTGGTTGCTATATGAAAAATGTTAAAAGGGTTTAATTTAAAAATTTATGCAGAGAATATATTCTATTTATAAAACACCTTAACCTAATTACCATTCTTTCCTACTGTGCATGACACGTTGATTAGTGAGAAAAGAATGATGTGTTCAAGTGACCAGAAAAGTTTCTCTGATGCACATTCTTCCTTTTCACTTTATATTTTCCATGAACTTTGAAGCAGATGTGACTTCTTCTGTAATCATTGCACTAGCTGTAGTACAATGAGGTTTCAATTTTGTGTTGACACTGGGTCTTAAATTCGAGGAGAAGGAATAATAATGTATCTGATGTGGTAATAAAGTTGTGAATAAGCAATAATTCAAAGTATAACAGGTTAGTTATGAGAATCAAGGGTACCATTATGTGAAGTGTAAAATTCAGACAAAGAAAATAACAGTGTTGAAAATTCGTGTGATTTTTGCATCACTGAGCCATGTTTATTCCAATTTGTAACAATTTACATGTAATTGAATAAAAAATACTTTATGAACAGGAGCCTGTTTAATAGTTTAGCATCCACACTGATAGTGATAATAGCTGAACTCTTAGGGGTTATATAGTGAATAGTACAATATGCAGGAGTGCCATACATAGAATTCAATTACTTGCTCTATTTCAGGGAACTCATGACTTTTTTTTCAGGAATAAGGCAAGCAACTGATATAAGGAATACAAGGCTGATATAAAGAGTACAAAGCTGAAGTCAAAGTTGAAATATTAGCTTAATTTCTTTGGAACTAAAAATTTGCGGTAGATTTACCTTGGCTTGTACTAGAATAAGCCACAGCCATGTTCCAAGAAGGGAAAGTCTCACCTCTAGATCTATCGCAGCACACCTGGATAGACCACAGAAGCTGAGGAGAGGAGTCTGAAGGGGAAACTGAGGGATGGTGTGATTTCAGTTTTCTCTGTTTTCTCAGCATTTTGTTTATTCTTCATAACACGCAGGAGGAAAGTCAGAGAGAAGGAGAAGAAAGGGAAGCAAACAACATTAAATCAGAGAAGTGAGATGGAGCCTATTGATGTCTAGCTTTTAACTCACACTGCAAGTTAGTGGACATCAGAAGTCAGCTGTGCCTTTTGAAAATGTCCTTGTTCATGTGAAGTGATAATTGGACTATACATTAAACTACAACCAAACAAAACTGGATTATAAAATGAAGTTATAAATCAGCATAAAATTTCATTCAGCTTCTCTGCTTGCTAATTTTTCTGAAGTAGCCACAAATATTCATGTTCAGCTGCCAACACTGAGGTACCCAAAAAATACACAACAGAAATATGAAAATACTTGTTAATTTCTTATTTTGTCTAGGATAGGGTTCTATTAGAAGAATTTTGTCAGGAGACAAACAGAAATGGATCTGAAGGCTTTCATGAAAATGTATAACCCAAGCCAGACTAACCTTGAAGTTTTATTTGCAGCAGACAATAGGGATCCATTTGAATGAACAGAAGAACAAAAAAAATTCAAAAAAATAACTAGATACAGTAGCTTGGACAGATTGTAACAATGACTTTTGCTATATTATACTCTTACATTTAAGAGAAATACAGAATGAAAAACCTACATCTGGAACACTTCTACTGCTTATTTGCTACCTTTCTTGTCCAGAATTCCAGATAAAATTCTTCCAAAATAAACCAGTGATCTTTCTCAAGAAGAGAAAAGATCAGTTTGTGTTTGGAGTATGCAAAACAGGTTTTCTGTCAATGCACAATATAGTAGTAAAAATTTAAGCAAACAAATGGCCCATGCTTTGTTCTCAGATTTTGATCTTACATCAGAAGCGTAAGGTTGGGATTTAAATGGTGGGATTTCATTTTAGAATCCCAACCTGACAGCTGAATGTGCAGATGGAGCCCTGTGGTAGTCTGTGAAGTGCTGTGTTGTTTCTTTGATGTAGTCACATACTGTCAGATTCTTGATCATGTTCTCAGACTCTGATCAAACCTTCTGTCTTGTATCATTTATGGTAACAAATGTGAAGGAAAAATAAAGCCTTCATATTAGAAGGCAGGAATAAATTGTTCTAGTTCTTGTCTTGGGAGTTATAGGAAACAGATCAGCTCTCAATTCTCTTAGGAGAAGCAGGGCACAATGTAACTCTAATTCGTAGAGCTGTCAGCTTTCCTCAGCCTACTTTTCAGCTCTTGGGATTCACATCAGAATCTTTGCCTTCCTCTTGTCAGGGTTTATGGCTGTACATGAAAGTGTGCTCAGTTGAGCAGTCCAACCTCTGGTTAAGCAGTGCCTTCAGCTCCTCCAGTTTTCTTTTCAGGCTCTCACTGATTTTTTACTCTTAGGTGGAAGAAAAATGCTCCCCACAGTTTTTATGCCTTGGTGAAATATTTGCACAATTTTAGCATGGAAATCCATCAATTATGTAGGCTCATAAGACCTGTACTATGATACATAGGCTCTGCTGACATTACAGTGTACATTCTTCCTGCCAATTCTCTTAATTTGGAAACACAAGGAAGGAAGGAAGGAAAGAACTCAGTTTTAAGTTCTTCCTTTTATAAAGATAGAAGGTATGTTTTCCGTACAGAAATATAATTGATAAACAAGAGCAACTAATGAAGTTACCAGCTGAATATCCCAGAACTGATGGTCTGGTCATATCAATTAATTGAGGCTGATACTCAACATTTCAGTAGGTTTCCAAATTGGAAACTGTATCTTCTTCAAGAAATTCCAGTAGTGTAAATTGAATTTAACACCTACTGTTTGGAAATTTAACCGGGCTTTAATGAGACTTTGTATAGATTTTGTTGCAGGATGTTCCACAGCTCTTTCAGCACCTACAAATTTGTATCCGGAGATAGTATTCTGAAATCTTAAATCCAAGGTAGTTAACCATGACTCAGTTGATCTAGAAAAAAATAAATTAAGTTGCATCATCTGCTTTGCTGTGAGATGTTACTGGTGAATCTACTCTCAGCAAATCCGTTACATCACTGATATTATGGTGTGTTTTCCATTAAAGGTAGAGACATGTTAGGAATAGTGGAATCATAACATTCAGATTCTTTAATGAATATAAATGATGCCTTGCTTCCATTTGAATTCAAAGTGATGTATCCATTATTTTTTTATTCCAATATTTCGTTATGTATTTCAGTATGGCTGACCTTAAGTACCTAAAAGTAGGTAAACTCTCATGATCTCCACCAATATGTGAATTTCCGAAGAACCCATGTGAGAAATGGAAATATGAAGCATTTACAAGCATTATTCAGATATGAAATTGCAAACACCAAAACTTTCCAGGTCATTAAATTTACTTTCAGGTGGCAATGTAATTGAGTAATTTTAACAATTCTACCTAAATTCATTAGATTTATTAAAAGCTTTTGGAAGATAGTTAAACAGTTTTATAAAAGTATGAGTCATGATTGTCTTAAATATTTAAGAAGCATAAACTATTCTTACCAAAGTAACATTTCCATAAATACAATTGACTTTGTAGAAAATTAATTTGGACATAATATTACACAAAGTATTGTACAACAATAACATAGAATGGTTAAAATTGTGTAATTCCAACATTATACAGACTTCATGGATAATGGGAGTTCACTGAATCATAATACCATGAGTAATAAGTAAGAGTGAAATAGAAAATAATCACACTGTTTTGCATAGACAACTCATTTAATGTTCAATTCAAAGAACTGGAGTGCAAATTCTACTATCTCAGTGTTTGAACTTGAAAATGTTTTATCACTGTGACTCATATAATTTAAATCTACTGTACTGAAGAACAGGTAGTGATGTTACATCTATTGTATCTGTTTCTACAGGAAACTTTAAACTCTTAAAAAAAAGTTCAAAATAACTCAGTGGTTTTTTTTTTCTAAAGAACAGTAAAGCTTATGAGCACAAAGTTCCAGTGTAAATGAATTACATGCAAGAATTGATGATGAACCTCATCAGGGTTCAAAATACACTTCATGTTCATTTTTAACCACAAGATTCTGATATGTTTTTTTTGTTTGGACAACTCAGTAGTTGATGGGAAGACCATCTATATTTCTTAATAAATATCCCTTTGTCTGCTGTTCAGGAGCAATCTCCCTCAGTTTTGTATAAAAGGAATAACCTTGTGTAGCAGCAAAATCTTGTGTCCTTCTGGTGTCCCTGTGACTTAATTTGAGCTCTGCACCCTGAAGTTCAAGTTTCTTTTAGAAACAACTGACAGAAGATGATTTCTTGGATCATCAACTCCAGCTTCTATAGCAGGAGACAATCATATCATGCAATCCTTTTTATACAGGTTGTAATGTAGGGTATGAAACCAAGGGCTACCGGTTTGACCATTGTTCAATCAATCAAACCACTGATTACTGGTGGAAACCAGTTGGGACAATGCTATTAAATATCTTCATCAGTAACAGAGGAAATGAGATTGAGAACACTCTCAGCAAGTCTGTGGATGAGTGGTGCAATAGATTCACTTGAGGGAAGGAATCCCATTCAGGGCCCCCCCAACAGGCGGGAGGAATGGGTCTGTTAAAACTTCATGAAGTTCAGCAAGACTTGTATAAGGTGCTGCACCTGTGTCATGGCAATCCCAATATCAGTAGAGGCTGGGTGATGATGGGTTCAAAGTAGTCTTTCATAGAAGGACTTGAGGGTATTGATGGATGAGAAATTGTTAGAGACACCAATGTGCACCTGCAGCCCAGAAAGCCAATTGTATCCTGGGCTGTACCAAAAGAAGTGTGGCCAACAGGTCAGGGTAGGTGATTCTGCCCCTTTTCTCTGTTCTGAAATGCTGTATCGAGCTTTGGGGTCCTCAAAACAAGATAGAAGTGGACATGTTAGTGAGTCTGAAGGACAGCCACAAAGATGTTCAGAGGACTGGAGCACCTCCCCTGTGAAGACAGACTGAGATGATTGGAGTTTTTCAGCCTGGAGGACAGAAGGCTCTTTCGAGGTCTTACTGGAGCCTTTCAATATATAAAAAGGGCTGGTAAGAAATGTGGAGACTTTTAATCAGGGCCTGTAGTAACAGGGAGCAAAGGGGAATGGCTTCAAACTGAAAGAGCATAGCTTTAGAGGGGCTGTAAGGAAGAAGTTCTTTATTGTGAGGGTGGCAAGGCATGGGAACAGCTTGCCCAGAGAAATTGTGGATGTCCCATCTGTGGAAGTGCTCAAGGCCAGGTTGGGTGGTTTTGAGCAACCTGATCTAGTGGGTGACATCCCTGCTTGTGGCAGGGAGGATGGAACTAGATAGTCTTAAAGGTCCCTTGCAACCCAAAGAATTTTATAATTTTATGATATTTCTGTCTAATATCATACAGTGATTATCTATGCATGCTTATAAAACATGCAAGACTATTAAGGTAAATGGCTGAGTGTATACATAACTGCTCAATTTTAACACTCATGTAGGTAACACCATATGCACCTCTGCATTGGAACTGGAATTGGGAGATAAAATAAGTGGAAAATCCATAATGATGGAATCACATTGTGGTTTTTTTTCTGATTTTTAAAGACATTATATCACACTGAAACCCTTGTAAATAATGCCCTCAGTGTGGCTATTTGCAGCTAACTTCATGGATGTGTGCACTAACCATGGTGTGAAGTTGTTTATCAAACAACATATCAGAAGAATTAAGGGGTGGTTCTTTCAGACAGATTTGGGCTTTTAAAAATAGGCTTCTAGTACAGTTTTAGGAATAAAACTTCCAGCATCACTCCAGAGGGCCTGGATATCCCATGCATTCTATGTCATATCTGCTAAAATACTGAATTATTTCTGTTCTGTGCCAAATGCAAGTAATCCACCACAATTATGCTAATCACTGCCGTGAAAACAAATTGATACAGCTGTTGAGTGACTAGGGAAGATGATGGCATATTTCTTTCTTTTTGAAAGAAAAACTAAAATGCTTTTGCCAGCAGGAAGCCAAACTGCTTGTAGAAATTGCTTAGAATTGAAAATCACTATTTGATTCTGAAGGTAAATATGTTTGTTTGTGTATGTGAATATAAAATACATTTAGCTTTAATTGCATGCCAATTTAGACCCAGATAGCTGGTATTTTACAGCATTTTTTTTGAGTGCTATTTTGGGGGTTTTTTTCTGTTGATGTTGTGCAAAAGAAAAAAATCTCTATATATACACACATAGTGTTTTCTATTGAATCTTAAATACGGAATCTGAAAGTATCTAAAACACTTTCTACCAGGTTTCTTGTCAATGCCCCTAGACATTTTCTTTTGTGTAACTGCTTTGCATTCCATTTTTCTTTCCAAGGAAAAAGCCCAGAAAAAGGGAACATAACACAAATATGGTAATATTGTTATCCAGAACTTAAAAAAAAAGCTCAGAATATTTGAGTGTAGGTGAAGCTACTCCAGTTAAGTAAAATCTGTCATCTTTCGTTGTAGTGTCTCTTTCTTCTGAAGATGTATGAAGTAGTACTATTCTCTTTTTCACCTGCTTGCAGCTGTATTAGTAGTGATGAAGATTTGCCCATCTGCACTCACAGCATGAACATGCATTTAAAGCTTACACAACTATTCACAGAATGTTAGAAAAAACTGCTTAAATGTTTATGTTTCAATATGACTTCAGCAAGTAACTGATAAAATTTGGTGCTTAGTTATAATCTTAAAAAGCTGCATTTTTTTGTTCGTGTAAGAAGTTAATAATCTGCAACCAAATATCTAGTAAAATTGTGGTTTGGCTCTCTGTGGTGGAAACAAAGCTCATCTGGAACTAAATCACACATTTAATTCTAATGTAGGTTGCAGTCAATGGAGTTAATTGTACTGAAAAATTTGTTGCTTCCATCACTTGAGGGTTTTTGCTTTGCTTTAGAGGTATGTAGGTGATATTTCCTATGCTGTATCATATCACTGTGACTACTCTTATGGGTAGACATGTCATGAATTTGATTCATAAAGATGAGATGCAAATCTGTGAAAACTAGCTGTGAATGATGAGTGATCTAACTGGAACACTGAGGTGCAGTCTATTCTTACTTAAATAATGTCACCAAAATAGGCTTCAGGTGTCCTTCCTTGAGCAGAAGGGTTATACCAGATGACCTCCAGATGTCCTTTCCAACCTCAACAAATCTGTGTGCCTGTGATCTTCATTTAAAAGCAATTAAATTTTTCTTCACATGAATTTAAAATAACAGCATGACCCTTTCACTTTCATTACATGGAAGTATAAAAAAGAGGGAAATAACCCAAAGCAGGTATTTCACAAGTTTATGTAGTGATGGTCAGTCACTTTAAAAGTCAGGTGATGAATAATTAGAGACTCAGTGTTTCTGTTGTTGCTACAGTTCTGTTTAACGGAAGAAAGTTAAAAGAAATATCTTTACTTGACCAAATAAAATAGAAGTAAATATTTTAAAGACTACTGAAGTAGTTTTTGTTTCATATTTTTTATAATGTATTAGTGAAATACAACTCATGGAATGGTGTGAAGCTAAATAGAAAGTTCAAACAGTGTCAGAAGTAGAATCTGTTTTCATTAGAAACCATCAAAACTAAAAAGTGTAAACAGTGAAGTAATAAGCTACGTAAGGGTACAAGAAATTCAGATCTGATATATTCAGCAAAATTGTTTATTAGTTTGAGATTAGAATTAATTAAATAATATGCATCTGAAAGACAAAGCTTTTATGATAGTGCAGAAACTAAGCAATCTTTATTTACAAAGCAGGAATTTTCAATAGATGAGCTTGACAAAAAAAGGATGTATTCGTTTCACCGATGAAAATTGGAGCTGGGACAGAGCAATCACACCAATTACACTAATATATCACTCTCTTGGCAGCTTCATTGTCTTTTGGAATATGGATTTTCAGTGCTTTTAAATATTAGTATAGAATTAGTGCTACTTACTCTGAGCTTATTGAAATTTATATATTACCAAGTGTATTATGAGTTAACTTTTTAAAAAGGAGTTAAAGAGTTATCAAAACTTGTGTGTTTTGCATGACATTGATGTTCTGGACTGTAACTTTTGTATTTATTTTTTTTTAAATGACTTTTATTTAAAAACAAATTGGAACATATTTGATACAGATTTTTCCTTCTGTAAAAAATTATCTCGTGGAGGATTTAATTTAAATCCTTAGCTGAACAATTTTTTCCTGTGTTTGTTTATGGCTTACCATTTCAAATCTATATGCTGAATATCAGCAAAATCAGAAAAAAAATAACTAACTTAGTTTCTGGCAGTGAAAACTTTTTTGTTTGAAATATGAAATATGGAATTGATATTACCAGGATATGGGAACAACACTTACAGTTTTTATTATTGGCAGTGGAGATCTGTCAAGAAATACAGCTGTCTTGGTGCAAGAATTTAGGAAAGATAATTGTTACAAATATTCTGAACTTCAGGGCCACACAAATAATGAATGAGGACTCCTGGATGGTTATCTCCGGATGCCTATGGAAAACAATATTAAATTCCAAAAGGAAGTGGTTAGCATCCTGCAAAGGTGATAGCTGTATCATTCTTTTGAGAGGCAGACTTCAAGGTTCAGCAGCTGTTTAAGCAAAAGCAAAAAGGATATTTGATTTGCTTGTTCTGAGAATCAGTAAGAATACTGCTGAAAAACATATGTGCACTTCCTTACCACTTAAAAATAAATAATTATATACAGCTGCAAGCAAGATCTTCGGATGATAGATCTTTTTCTCTCATGCCAAAGAAGGCATTATGGAAGGAATTATTTTGAAGAATAAAAGTGTAAGTCAGATCACATAGGAATTACTGACATATCTTCAATATGAGGTAGAATAATCTTCTCCTCTGTCAAAGGGATTTAATTGTCTGCCCTGACCTCCATCTGTTCTATTAATTAACTGCATTAGTTTGTGGTAGATATTTTTGGTTGGTATTATGTTTTATTAGAGAGATTTCTTAAGATGATATAATAGAAGCACACAGGAAGCTGTAACTCCTGCCATGTGACAAGGTATATTTTTTCTCAATCCTGACCTAAATCAGTTGACCGAGGGCAGGAAAAAATAGATCTGTCCTTTCTAGTCAACCTGGCAGCTGCAAACTGTCTTCTAATTTTATTATTTTTTCTGCAATATCATCCCATATGGATATGATACAAGAAAAAAAGGGGAAAAAAACCCAACAAAAAAAATAAAGAAAACAAGAAATAATTTGCAAAATAAATGAAAGACATTCCTTTTACAAGTTAAAAATCAATTTTACATTGATTGATTTGATGGGCATATAACTTTTCCTGTATACAAATGACCAGGGAGAAAAAAAGAGTCATAGGAAAAAGTTATGGTTTGGAGAAAAGAACATGCTAGTGGTGTGCACTCTATGAGAAAGAGTTAAAAATTAGAAAAGGACTGAGAAGGCTATGTGCAAAAGAGGAAAAGTATGGAAGATACTTCCAGAAGAAGACCTGTTTTCAAGCACAGGAGAACAAGAATAAGATGGGTCTTCAAAAGGTACCGAGGCATAATGTTTTCTCATGGAATCATGTTGTTAAAACTTATTTGTCCTCATATTATAAAATGCCTGTGTAGTTTTGCAGTCTTGTGAAAACAGGTAGAGTGTGCCAAATAATATGATAATAATAATATCGTATGGGTATTCTTAGAAAGACATTCATAAATGGTACTCATTGCATCCAAAAAAATAATGGAAAATGTTTTTTATCAATAAATAAACCAAATATTTCTAACATAATATTGGTTTTCCACAAACCTATCAATTCTATATTATTAAAGGCTAGTGTTCTGTGAAAATGGCAAAAATGGATAAACTTGTTTGCTGAGGTATGATTTTACACCAAAGAAGATGCACTGCAGCAGTTTTTAAAATAACACAGAGATGCTTATGGGAATAACAATAATAATGGAAACAATAATAAAAAAATTCCCAGAGAATAAAATTAATTGAATGGTAGGTGAGAAAATACCTGAAGTTTAGTCTAAACTCTGTATACTGAATTTCTTACCAATGGATGATACATTATCTTTGATAAACTATCAGCAGAATAAATGAGAGAACAGACAAAAACTGTTAAGAAACTCTTAGAATGAGCTCTTCCTAATTTTAGTCATGATGACTTTGTTCATGTATAAAACAAACAGGAAAATTGCAAGTTCCTTAACTTTGTGGTTATAGAGATAATTCTGTATGTTTTGGTAAGAGGTGAAATAAAGAATCATCTGTCTGCAGCTGAGTTAGGACAGTTAGCTGTCTAATCTAGGCTAATGACTTGGACTTCTTAAACATAATATTCTGGATGATTTCATAGTGGCTGACTTCAACTAATATTTAGTGTCAAATACCTACATTAAAGTAGGAAGAATTGCTGCCTGAAGTGTATGCTTCTGGTATAGACAGAATATCCAACTTTTTCATATACAGTTAGTGAGAGGAACATTAGCTTTAGTATTGTTTCCAAGGTAGAGAAGGTACCTTTTCATTGTGCTAGACAAAGATGAAAACTTTCCAATAATAGAAGTGGAAGAATGAGCAGTAGGAGAAATGACAACTTCTATGTTTTTCATTGCCTTCCCTTTCCAACTCAGATACAGCTCTACACACTACAAAGCAAGTATATTACATTAGATTTCTGAAAACCCTTTGATGCAAGAAAATATAATTAACTACATGTGAGATGACTTTGAAGTTCTGCATGTAATAAAATGATAGGGGCTGTCATGCAGATAATTTTGGGAAATTAATTTTTTTTTACCAAAGAGAAAAGCATTCACTTTTTATTCTGAGAATTCTCTTGGAATTGTTAAAAGATCATGGAAGATGATTTGATTTTTATCATTTGAGAAGGTGGGATTTGAAATAGAATGCCTTTTTAACTGAATAGAAAACTACCTGCAAAATACTTGATTTCTTTTCCGAGCTTAGCTTTCTGGCTTTTCCTGATGCATGTTTTGGCAACCAATAGAAAAAATTGTGATTAAAAAAAACTCTACATAAAACTCAAGTAACTGGCATGAAGACATGTTTTTAAAGCTTGCGTGTATATGGAACTATTCTTTGTAGTATATCCTCTTTCTAGTTTCTGTAAGAATTCTAGAATTTGTATTTCCAAGGTGATGGAATTTCAAAAGTCTGTTTCTTAGATTTCTACATGTTGGTGTTGGATTCTGCTAAATATTTACCCAGCTTTTATTGTTGTTTCGCAAATAAGGCTCACTTTTGCTGGTTGTGTACATCTTCTCCTACTACAGGTTTGTCAATATCTCTCATGTGAGATGACACTCATATTTAATCAATTTTCTGGGGAAGCACAACCTCTGTTTTTTCCCCTCCTTTTCCATATTTAAGCAAAAAGTGTGTAATACATAAAAGTAGACACAGTCAAACTGGGAGTTCAGGCATCCATCATTGGGAAGGAAAGATATGTCAGGTTGTGCCCATGAGGTTATATGTCTTAGTAAGTAAAATAGTCCAGGTCCTGTTCTCTGTCCCGTAGGCCACATAACAGCGAAGTTTGCATCTCTGTGGTTGAAATCTTTCTTACTAAAAAGAAGAAAAAAAAAAAAAAAGAACTGTCTGTTGAGGAATACCTCTGGCCTGTCCTGCTCCCTGATTAGACATGTGCATTGGCTGGGAGATACAAATACTGTGTCAGAACAGTGCTGGGGTCCATGTTCTGGCCCTGTTTAGTTCACTGCTTAGACCTGAATTCCAGTGCTTACTGCACTGGCCTGAAAACAGCTTAAGACATGGATCCATAATGGTAATATTATGCTTATGTATGGTAATATTATGCTTAGCTTTTCGGAGTCCACAGTATATAATACAATTCACAGCTTCCAGTACTTAATGTCAACTGGAAAGTTAAGAATTTTACCCTTCATTCCGAATTCAGCATAGACAGGTCAGTAAGCAGAGTATATGCCACAGACTCTCTTCTAGGCAGGCTTCTAAGTTATGTTTGCTGGGGAGAGGGAAAGGCCTTAGGCAGCATAGGAATGGTTGCCTTGTTAGTGTTGTCTAAGATCATAGAATAATAGAACTGTTTAGGTTAGAAAAGACCTCTTAAGGTCCAGGACTGCCACATGCACTAACCATGTCCCTCAGTGCCACATCCTCCACATACCTTTCAAATACCTACAGGGATAGTGACTCCACTGGTTCCATGGCCAGCCTGTTCCAGTGCTTAGCAGCCCTCTTGATGAAAAGGTTTTTCCTAATATTTAATCTAAACCTCCCTTGCTGCAACTTGAGGCCATTACCACATGTCCTATGGCTTATTATTTGGAAGAAGAGACTGACCCCCACCTTGCTAGAACCTCCTTTCAGGTAGTTGTAGAGAGCAATAAGGACCCCCCGCTTAAGCTTCCTTTTCTCCAGGTGAAATGACTCCGGGTCTCTCAGCCACTGTCCCTAAGACTGATGCTCCGGTCCCTTCATCAGCTACATTGCTCTAGGAACGCTGATCTAGTGAGTGATTCTGGTGATCTCATTTTTCACCACATTTTGTGGAGACTAATCTTGCTGAGACATGCTCTTTCACTGCTTAAATACAAGGGGTTCCAGCCAGCATTTAGCAGGTGAAAGCCCACTAAGTTAGAAGGAGAGCCACACAGTTACAGAACCTGGAGGACATTCTTCCCTGATGCTGATGAAGTTTTCCACTTTCAAGCAAAGAAAGAAAATCTAAGGAGAAGATTAAGTTAATAAAATTTGATTATATGAAAGCATAGTGAAGATAATCTCCAGTCACAATTTTTATTTTATGATTCTCCTACAAGCTGCATAAGGCTTGCTTGAAAGTGCTAATATCTGTCCAGGGGAGTTTGTACTATATAGGAATGCAACATTAGAGTTTTCTCATAGTTCAAGGGTAAGAATGTCAGAGTGAAGTCTTTTTGTTCAGGATTGCCAATGCTTCACACAGTCTTCAAAGCCATCTAAGCCTTATTTGAAAGCTAATGTTTGTAACTTAAAAGAGGGAGATGTAGGCTTAGACTTCTTCAGGTTAATGAGAGTAGTCACTCAACTCTCTCATTTCCAGCATGAATGCATAATTATGGCATTATCATGAATGAAGGCAGTATCACCACCTGGTAACTGAACCAGGTAATGCAATGAAAATGTCATGCCTGCATCTCCAGTGTAATTCAGTTCCAAGAATTTGTATAATGAAGCAGCAACTTTTTTTGACCATATAATATAGAGGGGGGTGTGTGTGTGTGGCTTGGCATGTGTTCACATGCCCAGCTGGTTTAAACTGCTTTTCCTACCCTGTTTTGATTGTAACATTTTTAATGACTCTTCTCCTGAGACTGGAATGCCAACAGGGAGATATCAAATTCTAATCATTAAATAGCCTCAAGAGATCAAATTGCATATCAATCAGTCCCTTAGACAGTTTCTCAGTTGGTTCAGACAAGAATTTTAGTTTCTTTCATCCTTGACAAGGGCATGCACTTAAGTTCAATGATGAAGACAGAAAGAGAGGTCTGAGACCCGTGAGTTTCTTTATTTAATATTTAAACAAAATCTGATAGACACCCTTAAGAATTTTACTTTTCAGTCATTTGACCTTTTCTACTGGAGAGGAGTTAAGACTCATTCCATGTTACAAATGCTTTTTTTTTAGTAGTAGGTAATGAACTTTGATTTTTTTGAGGGCTTATTCATATTATGAAAGCCTGTCCTATAAATCTAATGTATAAAACACTGATTTTTGTGTGCATGTTTTAATTTTTTTTCATATTCATAAATTATTGGATTGCTCTGGGCTTAAGAGATTTAATTCTATGGGAGCTTTTGCCTTACAGAAACTTAGGGCTGAATATCCTGTTTCAGATCATAATCTTTTTATTTTTGGAGTAACACATCTGAATTTAAGAAAACAGAGATGCATAAAATAAACAAAGAAAGCCCCAGAATGTGTTACATTTCTTTTATAAGGTTCTATCAGAAGTAGAAGCTGGAAATGAAGCCATCAGTTGTGCTGATGCTATTTTTTGTACATTTTTTCAGTATATGTACTAGAAGAGTAATGTTTTCTGAATACTTTGCAGCTGCAATTAGATATTTGAATGGCTACAGTGTTTGTTCAGTTACAGAAAACTTAAATTCAGGCCATGATTTGACCTGAGTGAACACACTTGTAATTTTGGGATTATTAGTTATTTCAGACTTCAGTTTGCAAGCATTGTATGCCATGTTTTTTTCCCATCTAATATTGACACCTCATATTTATTTACAATCTTCATGAATTTATCTCAAGAAGCAGAAAATATAATGAAAATTGTCTAATTATTGAAATTCTTCTATACTTGCATGCAATAGCTGTTGAAATGACAGTTCAAAAAGTCAGTGAGATAAGGGCAACTGTCTTAACTGAGCATTTCCAGTTAGTCTTGGTTCCTTCTGGCCATAATGTTTTTTTATAATTTTACATACAGGAAAAAATAAAGGAAACCATATCTGTGATCAACAACCACCTTCTATAATTAGATCCAAACAGCTGGTTTTTTACAGAATACTGAGGTTTCTTTGTTTTTCCCTGGAAAGGAGTGATGATCACATGTTTTCTTTCCCTCTGCTTGCTTTTCAAATTGTTTCATTATTGAGAGACTTACAATTTTGAAAACCATTGTGGGGACCACACAGCTTTGCCTTACAATCCCATTGCTCTTTTTGATAGTGTAAGAGATTTAGAAATTCAGAATAAGAGTGGTGGCTCCAGGCAAGAAGCAATGATATGAAGCAATATGTGCCCGTTTTCTGAAAAGCAAATGGTGATTGTAGTTTCTAACCTGAGGGGTCTGCTGACACTGTCCAAGCCTATCTGAGCTTATCTATCTCTCACTTGGTGAAATTCATAGAAGGATAAATGCAGCATGTTCTTTAAAAAAACCCCAACCAAGACAGCTTAATTTGATGTTTGTATGTAATTTGTTTTGCTTTTCAGGCTTTATTTCCATATTTTAAAAAATAATGTAAATTATCTGCCTTTGTCTTCAGTTACTTTTGATCATACCACTAATACGAACTTTATGGTCAATAGTGATGTTTGTATAGTTGGCATTTATTTTCACTTTAAGAAAGGGTACGTCATAGTTCTTAAATTCGTACAACTTTCTTCTGTTTAAACTTTAAATCTGTGAATTAATAAGTTATAATTCCCACAAATTCTGTGATTCTGTGACAGGGATAGTTCAGAAACTCATCTCTAGTGAAGTTTATAATGCTAAGTTAGTGTCATGATGTTTGTTGTTAAGTTCTCATCATGCTGAACAAAGAGACTGGACTGTGTGTCAGGGAACTCTTACACTTTATTGTATAGTTGTCTTCTTAACTGCAGCAGCCAGCCCAATATTTATCCTCAAAGGTATTGGCTAACACGCCCTTAAATTCTTACAATATACTTCAATAAATTCTCAACTCCCAAAACAAACTTCTCAAGGTACTGGCTGACAAGGCACAACAAAATAGTCAAAGGTGTTGGCTCACAAGCCACAACACCACTACCAAAATGTGCTGTCTCACTAGCCACAATACACCTCCACAATTTTCCCACTCGCACAACAAAGTTCAGTATAGAGTATTGAGTTGAATATGATATCTGTGTTTTGTCCAGGCGAAGCAAGGGAAGAAAACAATATCACAAGTCCTTAGAGTCTGAATTGATACTGCCGCGGGGATGGTCTGGAGCCGGGGCAAACAAGGAAAACTAAACAGAAAGAGAGGAAAGCCAGAAGAAAGAGGGAGAAAGAATGGAGAAGGGTTGGGGTGGGTGTGTATGTGTGTGGGTGTGTGTGTGTGTGTGAAATCCACTCGCTTTTATAGTTAACCCGGTGCATGTCTCTTATGTAAAATAGACTTTTTCCAGGTTTTGTTCACCCGTGCACAGCCAGCTCTCCCCCAGGAAGTGAGTTGGGGTGGGGGACACTGAGCACGAGTCTCAAGGTGGAGCAGGAAGATGGCTCAGAGCAGCATTGCCCCACCTCCATGGGACCCTCTCCTCTGATCACATTTGCTGTAGCAACACTCAGAATGTTTGAGACAAAACATGCTTAGGTCAAGTCCTCTACAGTCAGTATTATTAGAAGTCTAGATATTTTTTGGTTTGTTTTGACGGTTATTTTTGTGAGTGTGTGTATTTTTAATAATAATTTAATAATAAATAATCTATTTCAATTGGGAAAATGCCTACAAAAATGCAACAAAATAAACATATACTTTCTACTAGGAGGAAAAATTTCTTGTAAGACTCAGCTGTATGTTAATTTGAAGCCAGACATTGCTGTAGTTACTGTTCTGATATGAAAAATATCTATGATTGGCCAATTTTGGTAGATAACCTTCCCACCAACCTTCTAAGTAATCCAGTCCAGAAAGTGCACATTAGTTCATGATTATGTTGCTCTGTGTTGTTCACTATGACTTTGTCTGATATTTTTGAATTACTTTATGTGGAATAACAAAGAATGAAGCTTAGCTCATTTCAGTGTATCAAGAAAGAAGTCCTAGAAGGTCAGAAAAAAATCTGCTGAAGGGTTTAGAAAACATTTAGAAACATTTGGAAGATGACTGACAAAACCAGTATGACAAAACCAGTATGCATTTACTGATATTTGGAAAAACGGCTCTTTTATGGTTGAACAAACATATGAATACAGTGACTATTAAGAGGTTGCAGTGCTGATTATGAGGTAGAATTGCATTTAAACCTGCTTTGAGGAGAGCTTTTACAGAAGACAATTGTGTTTTCTGCTAATATTCCAAATTATGTAAACATACTGCTAAAATTAATACTGCAGGCCTGTTCAAAAATTACTATGCCGTGGATAGTTCTTATTTACAGAATCATACCACTGCATTAGTTTATTACAGAGCTTTATGTATGTTATAATATGATAATATTTTAATTACTTTTGTTTAAAAACAATCAACCAGACAAACACACGCATACAAGCCAAAAGAACAAACAAACCCCAAAAAGCAAGCAACCATATATCTATTTAATTACTTTCAAAATTACTTATTTCAAGGAGGAAGAGAATGGAAAGATTAAAAGCTACAGTTCATGTTCTTGGTAAACGAAATATTTTTAAAATCCCCGTTTTCTGTGAAATACATTAAATACTATGCAAAATATAAGTAGGAGAAAAATCTGAAATGTTACTGATTACGTTATTTGTCATTTGTGTTCTGCTGACTATCCGGTTACTCTTATATTTCAGCCAGTCTTTTTGACTGTATGCTTTCAAGAGCATATGTCTAACAAAGGGGATGTGAGTCTTTAACCCTGACTCGCTATCGAGGTCAGACCTATGTATATGCCAAAAACCTTGGAAATTTGAGCAGAAGGGAGAGCCAAAGACTAGAGAGGGTCAGCAACTGAAAGCTGAGGTGCATGGTTGTGCATTAGTTGTTTTAGATAAAGCACGAGAAACCCCAGGATATCTGTGCAGTCCTCAGTTTCCTGTGCTTGTATAATTTATATTTCTGTTTGGTTTTCTTGTAACTGTCCATGACCTAGACAAGTGGGTCAAAAAAACTTGAAATCAGTTTAATTTGCTATTCTACACTGGAGCAAAGAGGAGTTTTAAGCCATGTTTTCTATTTCTCTAGCAGGCACAGAATTAGTGTAGAGTTACTGACATAATCATCTCCTGAGGTTGAAACAGCAATAACTGTAGATCCTGGAAGCCATCAGTTCAACCCTGAAGGCCTGATTCAGAGACTATTTAAGCATCTCTAAGCATGGCTTAGGGCACGGATTTATAAATAAGTACAAGTGGTGTTTCTAGATGCACATCCATGTTAACTTAAATCTGCATTTACTTCAAAGGCCATGAATGTCTCATTAGCCTCAAATTACACTCCTCTGCCAATAATGAAATAATGTGTGAATATATGTGATTTCAGATCTTCTTTGACTTTTCTTTGTGTGTTGTGCTGCCAGAAGTTGTAATTTTAAACAATATTTTGCTTTGGATCGATTGTTTTTTATTGTTTGAGTGAGTGACACTTCCAACTAGGAACTTTTTGCAAGCAAGTTTGTATGCATTTTTCTAACACTGAAGCAGTAAAAAAGGAAAAAAAAAACCTGGAAAAAGTACAACGCTATTAGAGATAATAAATAGAGGCATCACAAATACATTACTTCCTCTAGACACTACATATAAGGGTATGTTAAATAGCTGACTGTGTACATATAAATATACATCAAACTAATTTTGATATAATATCTACAAACCTTTCTAGAATGCTTGCAGTTTTCTATTTAATCTCTAACTGCAAACTGTGACTCTCTGTTTACATCTTCCAACCTTTTTAGTGATGTACCTAACATCATAGCATAGCAGTCATAGTTCACGGACGAATAGGTAGCATGCCTTCTTCCTTACGTTTTGATATTCTTACTGAGAATTATTTTGTGTGTCCTTGTGTATGAGTGTATATCCATTTCATGCATGAAACTAACTTTAGGAAAATGGTAATTTCTCTAGTAATGTCAATAAACTGAAAAGTGTGATATTTTCTGCCTAATTGGGCAGGAATCCCATCCTAAACAAGATATTCTTGGTTTTCCTGCCTAATTGGGCAGGAATCCCATCCTAAACAAGATATTCTTGGTTTTCCAGCCTCAGTTTGCCTGCTTTGCCTCAGTCTTTAATACCAAAACCAGTTGTCCTCAGGATACAGAGCTCCCAGAGCTAGAAGTTGGGGAAGTGTGGGGAGCTGAGTGAAGCCCCCATAATCCAGGAGGAAATGGTTTGTGACCTGCTAATTATTGACCTATAGCCAATTAGACACCCACGAGTCTATGGGCTCAGACGGGGTCACCTGAGAGAGCTGGTGGAAGAGCTTGCCACGCCACTTTCAAACACTTGCCAGCAGTCCTGACTGACTGGAGAAGGCCTGGTTGACTATAAATTAGCAAACGTGATGGCCATCTACAGGAAAGGTCAGAAGGATGACTTGGGGAACTACAGGCCTGTCAGCCTGACTTCAGTACTGGGGAAGGTCGTGGAGCAGATCATCCTGTGTGCCATCACATGCTATGTGCAGGACAGCCAGGGAGACAGGCCCAGCCAACATGGGTTTACAAAAGGCAGATCCTTTTTGACCAACCTGATCTCCTTCTATCATAAGGTAATCCACTTAGTGGGTGAGGGAGAGGCTGTGGATCTTTTCTGTCCAGATTTGAATAAAGCATTGGACACTGTCTCCCACAGCATTGTCCTGGGGAAACTGGCTGTTTGTGGCTTGGATGGACTTAGTCTTCACTGGGTGAAAAACTTGCTGGATAGTCAGGCCCAGAGAGTAGTGCTGATTGGAGTTACATCCAGTTGGTACTTGGTCACTAGTGGCGTTCCCCAGGGCTCAGTTTTAGGGCCAGTCCGTTTAATGTCTATATTGATGATTTGAATGAGGGGATTGAGTGCATCCCCAGTAAGTTCACAGATGATACTAAATTGGGCAGGAGTATTGATCTGCTGGAGGGTAAGGAGGCTCTGCAGGGGGATCGCGACAAGCTGGATTGGCTGAGGCCAGTTATATGAGGATCAATAAGGCCAAGTGTCAGGTCCTGCTCCTGGATTGCAACAACGCCATGCAACACTCCAGGCTTGGAGAACAGTGGCTTGAGAGCTGCTCAGCTGAAAGAGACTTGGGGGTGCTGTTTGGATATGAGCCAGCAGTGTGCTCAAGTGGCCAAGAAGGCCAATGGCATCTTGGCCTGTACCAAGAATAATGTGGCCAACAGAACTAGAGAATTCATTGTCTCACTCTTCTTGGCACCGGTGAGGCCACACCTTGACTCTTGTGTTCAGTTTTGGGCCCCTCACTTCAAAAAGGACATGGAAGTGCCGGAGCATGTCCAAAGAAGGGCAGCAAAGCTGGTGAAGGGTTTAGAAAACATGTCCCATTAGGAGCAGTTGACAGAGCTGGCATCGTTTAGTCTGAAGAGGAGGAGACCAGGTGAGCCCCATTACTCTCTACAGCTACCTGAAAAGAGGTTGTATTGAGGTTGGGGTATTTATCGGCAAGATAAACACCATAAAAGAGCAATTTTAAGATGGTAAGTCAGAATAAACCCACTATTTATTGTGAAATGCTTTGGTTATTATAAGTTATTGGTTTTAGCCAGTGAAATGACAAGTTTTTAATAATTTCTTAGTAAATAGGTCTCATTAAAAAGTTTATGTAAGTAATAAATTATGTATGGCCACTGTATACAATAAGACTTTAAACCGCCTCATCTTAGAGTTGCTCTTCTATGGTATTTATCTTGTCTGTGTTAATGCACTTGTCATTATCTGCTGTTTGTTTATGTCTTTGCACTAGTTGGCAA
Organism: Atrichornis clamosus; assembly: GCA_013400975.1. Classification (NCBI taxonomy): domain Eukaryota; kingdom Metazoa; phylum Chordata; class Aves; order Passeriformes; family Menuridae; genus Atrichornis; species Atrichornis clamosus. Next base: position 28,935 of record WBMZ01002186.1, on the reverse strand, counting down.
AGGCTGCAGGTCTGTTACTGTTCAGGCAATGGATCTGAGAGAGCTGGCTATATTCTGTGTATTAGCAAGTGATTTAACGCCTTTTGGATTCAAGGTCCTTAAAATCTCTATGTCTATATGTGCAAGAATCAAAAATGCACACTCTATGTATGCCTCTGTTAAGGTACAGGGGAAAATAAACCACACCATGTCAGTGGATTTATTATGCACAAAACTAACTTGTTGTTCTTACTTCATAGATAAGGGATAAAACGACAAATTCAGTTCCAGGTCAATAATGAATGTTTCTCTTTTCCTGTCCTTTCACTCTATTCAAAATGATGGCATATAACCAGATATTTGATCCAAAGACCCTCTGTAATTAGTGTCATGCATACTATTTAGTATGTCACATTTTTGACAGTTGTATATTATCTCTGATGTATCAACTGAGTATTTCCGCTTTCTCTCATGTTGTCATTTTTTGTTCTCTCACTGCTGATATTGTGTTCACTCTGGTTTATTTGTCATTCTCATTTTCTTTTCTTGTTTTGTTTCATCTTTTTTCGTTTGCTGTTTGCCCAGATAAATTTTTTGCTCTGTCCAGCTTTCATCATCTGGATCGCCGTCTTTCCTTTTACCTTGTCAATTTTCTTAGTGCTTTATTCCACATTTCTCAAAATGTCATTACAAACTTTTGCAGTGTGGGTGTCAGGGGAATAGGGCTTGTTGCTCCTCCCTAAACACAGATTAAATCCTCATCTGGATATGATGGGAAAATCTGATTTGTGCTGCATGGTCAGAAAAGGGTGTCAAAGTCAGGATGGGACAGAGCAAGAGGAACACTACTCAAAATCAATGACCTGCTGCTGACTTCCATTGTTAAAGATGGTAGCAAGAAATTGGAAGGGAAAGAGTGTTTGAGTAGGAATTTCAGGTGACCCATAGCTGGCTGATCACTCTTGAGTGTCAGGGAGCAGCTGAAGTGGAGCTGCCCGTGGGGGCAGATGACGCAGGAGCTGTGAGCACTGCAGAGTTGGCAGGGCAAGACTCTAAACTCCTAAAGCACCCCATTGAGGGCAGGCTGAGAACAGGGACAGGAAGACCTTGCCATGACCCAGTGATCATCAGGCCAGGCAGGTTGAGGAGTCAGGTCCGAGGTCAACCTGGGGACTCAGTGAGGCCAAGATCCAGGCTGGGAATGAGGTTGGGCACCGGGCTTCCTGGAGCATAGCTCAGACAGGGACTGATGGCCCTGGTGGTCCCCTCAGGGATGTGACACTTAGAGCTTTTAATGATGAGTCCTTCAGAAATGGCACTCAAATTGCAAGTCCTAGAGAAAATGTCTATAGAAATTTTGGTCCATCACAAATAATATGTGTCTGGTATTTTTCTGGTCTCTGGTGTTCAGGTGTTTCTAGAGTTTTGTGGTAAGAGTGCTAAAATGAATGCATTGAAGAATTACAGGAGTTTTGAGATAATAAAATACCTTTCAATTTACTTTTCCTTGTCAGAGTGCTGACTGGAAACAGGCCCTGCTAGTCCACTTATATATTAAGTTTGATATATAAGTATCAATATGTGTTCATCCTACCAAATGTAAGGTATTAGTATAATTTTCCTATAACAAGGAAATTTTTACCTGTAGAATTGTCTCTGGTTTTGAGTTGAATAATGGGTAAAAAGGAACTCCCTAATTTCATTGGGCAGGTAGAAGAATGTTGGTGGGTTTTTTTATTTATACCATTACAATGGTTACCATATACATATGAGTGACTTGTATTTCATTAAAAATTAACAGAATTATTATATGAATTGCCTTCTGTCTAAAAGTAAAAGTAGGAGAATGCAAACAGGTAATGGTACATAATTGTAACACTACGTAGGTTGAAAACTGACTTAAGAGACTGTATCACGCTTTTTTTCTTTCAGTTTTTCATTGTTCTGTTTGTCAGACATAGAACAAAGAAAATAGATATGAAAACCAATAAATTTGTATCTAATTTTGACTAACTGTTCTCAGACTTGATTTGAACTAATATATTACATTAATTGGAATTTCTGAACTACATGAAGGTGAATTAAGTTGTCATACAGAAAAGAAGTCATATCTGTGAAAAATATTCTGTAGTAGTCATATCAGAGCAAAAATGGATTATCCAATATAAGAAATAAAATTAATGAATGGTTTCTGTGGGAATGCAAATATGCTTAAAAAGAAGATTCAGTTTATTTAGGGCAGAAAGTATCCTCAAGCTAGTACTTAAATGTGATACCTTTCCTAAAAGCAGAAATGTTTGGGCTGTGGTTTGGTTTGGAAGCATATACAGAAGCAGAAATGCTTGGTTTGTGGTATAACCTCTGACAAGCTTATGGCTTCAGTTTTAGCTCTCTTACCTTAAATGTCTTTGGAAACTCATAGCAAACAATGATGTCTAAAGTTCATGAAACATCTGTGGGCCTTGGCATGAAAGTAGTGTTTGAATATAATTTTTTGGTTTGTTTATTTTATTTACTTTCGATTTATGCGAATATAATTTTTTCTGATGATTTGAATTGCTTGTTTTCTCTTGGCCGCAGGCTGACTGAGTGGGCTGGACTTCACTGGGAGGAGCCACTTCACTGAGGCAGTGGAATAACTGCGGATCTCTCGCCACTCTACTTGCTAGGAAGCGCTGTGTGTTGCCAGGATTAATTCAACACTAAAGTTTGGGATGGGCCTTAGGGGCAAACACTCCCTTGTTTCTTCTGACATTGGGATTTGTCTACAGCCAGTCAGCTGAAGCACCTTCCACATATCAACTTTTGTTTTTTTGTTGCCTGAGCAAGGTTACATTTTCTCTCCTTCCTTTTGATTACTATTTTATTAGTTTGCATTTTCCTTAACTGATTAATTTTCTCCTGGCTGTGGAAAAAAGAGCTCTGCTGATGTTGATTTAAATAATGTCGAAACCAATGGGACTCCTATGGCTCCCTTTGATCTTCACACCAGTGTGTGTCATGTTAAATTCTAACTTCCTCCTGTGGATAACTGCGCTGGCTATAAGATTTACCCTTATCGATGGCCAAGCACAATACCCAGTTGTTACTACGAATTATGGCAAAATACGTGGTTTAAGAACACCTTTGCCTAATGAGATCCTTGGTCCAGTGGAGCAGTACCTGGGTGTTCCTTATGCTTCTCCTCCGACTGGAGAAAGGCGATTCCAGCCCCCGGAGCCACCATCATCCTGGACGGGTGTCCGCAATGCCACACAGTTTGCCGCTGTCTGCCCGCAGTACCTGGATGAGAGGTCACTGCTCAATGATATGCTGCCAGTCTGGTTCACAGCCAATCTGGATACTGTGGTGACATATGTTCAGGATCAAAATGAAGACTGTCTGTATTTGAATATCTATGTGCCCACAGAGGATGGTAAGTACCCTGAGGACCACAGTGCAGTGCACTCACCTGTTCTACACATGAGTAGTATCTAGGTCTTTAAAGCATCTTGCTGAGTTTCCTCCATGTTTTGTCTTTGGAAATGGATAATGCCTCTGAACATGCATTAAAAGTAATACTTTGTAGATTGAATATACTTGCATGAATTCTCTCTTATGTTTCAGTGCAACACCAGCCTGCAGTATGATTTGCAAGCGGTGCCCAGGGTGTGTAAGCCAACCTTAAGTTTACATCTAAAGTACAGCTGAGTATCATTCACGAGAGGAAAGGAGAAATAAACATTAACCTGAAACAACATATTTATTTTTCCATGCACGAATGGTACAAATATACTGTTATATACTAATTTTCAGAGGAGAATTTCCCTTTTTTTTTTTTTTTGTTATAAAACTTCTGAGCCTACTGTTAACTCTGCTTTGCTTTAATAGATAATAGAAAATTGTTAGAGTAATTCAGTCAGCAGGGATTTTTTTTAGGATTTTTGTCTGTGAAACTTTTCAGTCCAACTTATTTTTCTTCACTCACTAAGCTTAAAATGAAATAAAGATGATTTATTATGCAGAGCTGAACAGGTGGCTTTAAACTTTTATCTGTTTTGTGCAATCCTTTCTCAAGAGGACTACTTTAAACCACTTTCTGTGGGCAAAAAGGATGAACACAATTGGTAACACAGAATTCTGAACATTTACATGATCTCAATCTTAAGAGATTTATGGCATGATGAATATATCTTTGGTCGTTCTGAATAGTGTTGCTTCCCTACAGTCAGGAAGACCTGTTTTCATCAGGCCCCAACTGAGCTAAGTCTATTCTATAGCACAAGGAAATAAAAAATACCGCTAGCACTTACATTTAATATTCTACTAAAAGCTAGTTCTTTCTGCTAATTAGAATGCAGTTACCGATGCTTAGCATGACAGATTTCTCCCAGATATGCAAATGCCTTCACTTTAGCTGAGGGTTTGATTTATACAACTAAAGCATTGTTATTTCTCAGTAACCATACTCTAAATATGCAAATTTTGTACTTTGATTATTATAATCCTTCTGCCTTGATTGGCTTCTTTGCTCAGAATCTCCAAGCTGTTTGCCAGCAATAAACCACCTTCTTTTCCTGTTCTCATCAGCTGAAGCAAAAACTTGAAAGCTAAAAATAAAGGGGTAAGGTTTAGGAATACTGGGAGCTTTGCAAACGTAAATACCACCGAGCTGCTGAAAGGAAAAGTGCTGTGAAAGGAGAGCTGTGTTTTTGAGGGCTCTGTGTGCGTATGTGTGTGTGTGTGTGTGTGTGTGCCCGTGTGTGTAGATGAAGGAGCAGGTCTTTTCAACTCAGGTCTTTCCCTCTTCCAGTTTCATTGCACTCCTTCTCACTCCTTGGATAATAACATAGATAATTTCTCCCAAAATTTGTTTACGTTCTGGATTTTATACTTCATCTTTTAATTGGTAACTGGGGTAAGCTTGCCCTGACAAAGCATTCTGGGTTAGGATTTGTTTTGTTCTCACTGAAGAAATATCTGCTCTGCTAACTCAGTCTTATTTTACAGTCCAGTTTCAATAAATGCATATATTCCTCCAATCTATTAATAAGAAATTAATTCATTAATTATGGAATACAGGAAATGAGACTTGGAAAAATATAGGTGAATGTCTAGGAAAAGAATATTTGATATCAAATGGAAAAAAGTAAAATATTATGGGCTGAATGACTAGCAGCCTGCAATGCTCATCTTGCAATAGTAGCTAATGACATTTGCTGTTAGATTAAAAATAGAAAGGACTGATAAATTTAATTTTACCTTCTGTAGACCTTTTTGTCTGTTTAGTTCTGCAAAAAGCATGGTTTCATCTTCTTCCTGCTTTTAGATTTTTTTTACACTAAATACATGTAAATGGTATCTATTTTATTTTATATCTCCTGTTCAAAATATAAACACATGCATGAAAGAATATGTAGCTGAATAATGAGAAGGCAAAGTTTGGTGTCAGTGAAGAGCTGAAGGCAAGATTGATCCTGTACAATATGACAAGCATTTCTAACAGGTTCCATTGGGGAACAAGAAACTTAAAAATGAGTAAATGAAGTACATGATGTTTTAAATGTATGCTGTATATCTTATCATTAGTTAATAAAACTCAGTGAGGCTTTTTTGGTGAAGAAAACATGCAGTCTTCTGCCCATAAAGATGCTTAAGGGGAACTGACCTACAAATCACATGCCCTGAGTTAGTGTGTCTCCAAATCACACTAAACATAAATAGTCTTAAATTGTAGTCCATACAATCTGATGAAACACACTATGCTTCATTATATGAGTCTTAGTTGACAAAAATAAGCTATGTTGTTATGGAGACAGACCATGAAATTAGTTTTTGAAGCAAAATCTCAAAGTGACTTTGAGTTAAATTCACATTTTCAATTCTTTCTCAACTGCAGATTTATTTAAGAGCTTTGTGTCTAGAAGAAAAGGTGACTGGAATCATCCAAATCTAATAAATGTTCTGATTATGAAACTTAAACTGAATAATTTTTTGAGTGCTTTTTTTTTGTTTTGTTTTTAACTTTGGTAAAAAGAATAGATGAACAACTCTAATGAATTAAGTGCAGTCATATGCAGTGCTTACTTCAAATCAATTCTAGTGAATAGCTAATCAAAATGCAGCTCAGGTTGGGGGCTTTTTTAATTGTTTTGTTTTGTTACAGTTCTTTTTCACCATATAGAATGACCTATGTCTCATCACTTGTGTGGTTTGGTCAAAGGGAACCAAAGTTTGATCATGTACTTTCAATAAAAGATTGAAGAATAAATGCACACATACCTCTATCTGATTTCAGAATTGCATCACTGGAATCCACCCAATATAAACTAATGGAAATAAGTGTAGAATAGAGTCCCTATAGCTAGGTAGATAAGTTTAATTATTTGTAATATAATAGCTAGAAATGTTGCTGGTTTTGTCTGAAGAAATAGAGAGAAATTAAATAACATATAAATCTGTAGTTCTTTAAAAGAGTTTGAGCTTCTAGGTAAAGAAATTAAAATGCCCTCTTACACAGTCTATGCCTGTATTAATCGTAGCCTTTCTTTAGACCCATAAGGTTCTGGATTTCAAATGCCAAATAACAGCAGAATCCTGTCAGTATTTCCCATGTTAAAATGTTCTTATAAAGCAAAGAATATCTTTGTTTTTAGGGGCTTTTCTTCTGTCATTTTAGGTGAAAATATTATTCATGATAGAAGTCAATACACATACCTAATGGAATATTTCTTCAATTCTTTCCATGTAGATTTTTATTCTTTTCCCATTTTTCACTGGATAAATGTTGTTTGATGACACTTTCCTTAGGGTAACTCTTCTATTTTGGAGTATCTAATGTAGCTGTAGAATTTCACTGCTTGTTTTCGTTTGCCTTTGGAAGGGAAGGAATTGCAACCACTGTGATGCATTGAGATTTTTTTTTAATCTTAAGTATAAATAATGTAGTTATTTTGAAGATACACAGTACTAGCAATAAGGATAAAATCTAGAAAACTTCTTTTATTTTATATGTTATACCTATAGTGATAAGAAATTGCTCAGAACTGAAGCAAATAAAATACTTGCAGTGAAACCGTCATTTTATCCAATTGCTTTCTAAACATTTGGCTTGATCTTCAGAATTATTTGTGTGGGTGTATATTGTCTAGGCTGCTTTTTCAGTTACTAAAAACTGTAATTTTCCACAAGAATACTTGAATGTCAGTTCTGAGGAGGTCATCTAGGGAAATGATATTGAGGACAGTCTGTTTATTATAACTTCAGTCTGAATATGGGTTTATCTACAGTGGAAATGCTAGATTGAAGAGGACACAGACTGTTAATCGGCTGTGCTTAATCCCTGGCCTCTATCATTTGAATCTGTGGATTCTGAAGGAGATTGCTAACTCCTGTCATAACTGAGGAAAAAAAAATGACAAAAGAAACCCAAACAAACACACAAACAAAAAACCCAGAAAAGACCATTAATTTGTATTTCTTTAATGATAAACTTCAAAATTGTATTAATAGCAATGCAAGATTTTTTAAAAAAATCAACACAGTAAAACAACAAGCAACAAAACCCAACATGAACAAATCTTTTTAACAAATCTTTAAAACCTGCTCTGTTCAAATCAAAAGAGAAAATACAAAGATGGTCTTTTATTGTCTTTGCTTGATCAATTGTAAGCATATATATTTAACTTATTTTGGCATATGGATAAAGGGAACGTTTTACACAAGTGTGGAGCTCTACTGTATATCTATTACAGATTAACTAATGAAGAATTTAATATCTTCAGAGGTTTGCTGACTAAAAATCCTCCATGAGCTCTTTTTTCATTTACATCAGAATAAATACAGCTAAAGTGACAACAAAAGGTGGTACACAATGACACTTATTAAGGTTCAATAGATAGGTCATAATTTTTCATTAGGTTATGGAAATTGAGACTATTGCCCAGGATTAGTGGTATATTTAAGTGTGGACTACCAGGAAGAAAAAAGTCTTATGCAAAAGCTAAGAGATCAACAGTGTTCCTTCTCTGGGTGGTGATGTGAAGGAAGTGTACCTGCAACTTTTGACTCTGTGTCTATTTGATGGAGAAATAACAAAATGGAAAAACAAAATGAAAAAAATTTGGCAAATCTGATCAAAACTGTGTCACTTTTACATATTATGAAATGTCAGATATCTGCTTAATATATAATTGAGTGTTTTCAGCCTTGTTTTTGTCATTGCTGTTAAATTGAGATGTCCTTCCCTTGGCAAAAGATTTATTTTTTTGAAATTAGTCTAATAAAACATAATTTATAAAAAAATGAGGGTTTTTTTCCTTTTTTTCCTGAGGTGAGGAAAAAAGTAAAGATTAATCTTCCGTTGCAACTTTTTGATGGCATAAAATTTAAAAAAAGTAAGCCAATCCATGCCCCCTATTGTAATATGAGAAATAAGGGGCCATACATAAAAATAGGAATATGGTGAGCAAGATAGGTGCAATTTTGTACAACATTATTTTTGTTGAATTATTAGGAGGTGATAATAATAATAGTAACTTTTCATTTCTCAAATTTCTGTACTATAGATTCTTCTAAGCTGTATGTAGTTTTAAGTTTCAGTAGATGCATATCAGATATTTTTCAGGTAATCTTAAAATTGTAATTTTCATATTATCTCTTCACTCCTTTTGTAAATACAAGTAACTACTTAAGGAATCAAATCAAGGATTTACGTATATCGCTTCAAGGAATTAAGAATCCAATATCTCTTGTCTATACATTTACAGTTTTTATTCTTCCTCAAAATCTTTACTACATATTTTTAAAAGTATATTATGATTTCTGTAATTGGTATAGGAGCACAGAGTTTTGCTTATGTTTTCTGTAGTATTTTTAAAAGCAAATTAAATACATTTGCTTACTTTTAAAATACTCTAAATCTGTTTCAAAACTTATTTTTGACTTTTCTTTTATAGATGATAGTTTTAAACAGTTTCATATTGCAAATAATATTTTTCTGAAACAAAGCAGAATATAACAAAATTTCATTCTCTGCTTCAATATTGTCATAGTTTTTGTCAATGACTGGTTTATTTTTAACCCCCACCCTTTCAGTCAATTTTTTGTCTACTTTGGAAAAATAAAACTTAATTACTAAAATTTTACTATTTAAATGCATTTCAGCTTATAAAAATGTCTATAAAATTGCACAAAATAAGGCATATTCTTTTGTATAATGGTTATATTTCTTTCCAGATTGAGAAGGATTGATAACAGATATCAATTACAATGCAAAACGACAATGTTGGAATTATTGCATAAGTCCTAGTTGAACAGAACCATATACTTTTTAGCATCAGAGAGAAAATTGCTCTCCATTGTGAAAGATAAACGCCCCATTGTGTCAGAGTGCCTCAAGCCAATTCTTTCACTCTTAGGGTCCAATATATCCCCTCCTCCTAATCCAGAAATATTGCAGCATCTGTGAGAAGGAAGAAGGCATATGTCTGGCTATTCTCTGCCTACCAGGATAAAGCTGTGGGTAATCCAGGCCTTTATTTTACATTCTTGCTTTTAGCAGTCACAAATACCTTCTGACACCAAAGAACAGGACTCTAATCTAGATGATATAAAGTTCTTAAATCCTTAGAGATAAATTCAGATTTAGTTGCTAATTTCAAAATGCTGTCCTTCCCTCCAGGAGCTGCCCATTCCACAGGCACTTTACAGGATTGTACCCAAATGGCCTTCTCAGGAACTGATATGCAGTGAAGCCTAGCAAGAAGACTCAGCATTCAATATGACTTTAGTTAATCCCAACAGGATTTTTGGCACCGTTTCTGAGAGTTTCATCGTTACCTCATATTGAAAAACCTGCTAGACTGGAGGGGAATGTTCTTTAAAACACAATTAATTAATGTTTCTTCTGCAAAGGCAAATTATTGTTATCATCCTTTTAGTTAAAGAACTATGCCTTCAGAATTGTAAAAGCTGTGCCATTTGGATCAGTGACACAAGAGAAAAAGTCTTTAGTCATGTGGGTCACGAGACAGATCCGAGTTTACTTCATTTTGCCCAATGATTCTCACTTGTCTATTCAGGGTGCTTTTTGTTTTGTTTTGGATTATTTCCTGTGTGTTTGCTTGTTTGTTTGGGGTTTTTTTTTTCCTGTTTTATTTGGTTTTTTGTTGCTTCATTTTGTTTTTTAAATAGAGCTTTCATCTTCACCCCTGCAAAGCATGGCTTTGTGCGCTGCTGCTTTTCTGTGTATGTCTTCTTGCCTTCTGTCAAAACACAAATCAATGTGACACCTGCTAACACTGAGGCAGTGCCTCTGTCCTAGGGCAGTGCAGTGGGTCCTTGGCAGGCTTCTGAGTGGTGAATAGTGAGGAATATGTGCAGTCAGATCTTATCAGTGTCTTGGCTATACCATTTGTATTAGCTTTGATTTCCTATTAAGGCTTTGTGATCTCATTGGTCTTCTTTCACGTATTTTTAGCATAGGTCAGAAAGTTTTGAAAGTTATTTGTATCTTTTCATTCAAGTTTGGTTCAGTTTTTTCAGGTCTTTACTTTGCACATTAATTGCAGGTTCAAACAAAACTGAGATGCTGAATAGCTCAGCTAAATCACAGGGCTCATAAATCAGTCGCATCTGTGAAAATATTTCAAGGAATTTTACCCACATAAATTTAATAGTCATAGATATTTTGTGAACCAGGAAAATCTACAATTCTCTTCTACAAATGTTTAAGTATCTACAAAATAAATTAACACAAATTTGAAATAAAGGAAACGTTCATTATTTGCTCCTCAGAATTCCTGACAAAATTGTGGACAAATGAAACAAAGACTAAAATTTCTCCATAGTTTTTTGCACAGTACTTTGATTTGCCATCCTTTTTAGAGGGAAAGAATATTTCTGGCCTTTATGCCAATGCTTCTTGCTTATGATTCCAGATAAAATTCTCAGAGTGGCATATAATCAATTATGTATGCTTATATTTTGTGATAGTATTAGTTGAATGTGTTGGTTGTAATTCAAATAGAACAAAGGAAAAAAGGAAGAAAAGAAAGCTAATGGTAGCAAATTTCATTTGTGTTCATGATATTATCATCTGAAGGAATATGGATGAATTTATATTCTTGGGGTTTCAGGCTTTTTTAATCTGGACCTTGCTTCTGGTACCCAAACAGACAAACAATAGGAAATAATTATTGTGAACCTGTGAAAATGAATTAATGCTTATAGCTATCTGTTGTTGATGTGTTAAAAATCCATTACAGAAACGTTATAATAAAAGGAAAATTTCTCTTTTACAGTTCTTGCTGTAGGCAAACTTTTAGTGAAGAATAAATTTACTTGTGATGCTAAGCCAAATTCCTACACTATATATAGGGAATTTTAGTTACAAATAGAATTTCTGGTGCCTTGTTCCAAAATGCTTCTTATTGCTGGGTTGTTGTTAATGGATTTTTCATTAACAGAGTGTGACATATTTAATCTAATGGAAAGAAATTGCTTTGTGCAGATTCAAATGACTATTCAGTTAGTCACTGGTAATGTTTACAAGCCATCATAGCTGGAAATCATGGATACATTGTCTGGTTTATTAAATATGTAGTAGGGCAAATGAAAACCCAATCCAAATATATACATTTCATCCTCTTGCAAATAAATTAGAATCAAATTTCTTTTATGTAGTATTTTTAGGGTGGCTAGGAAATTCAAAAAATCATTCTGTGTTGGTAATACTGCCCCCATGATAGTGCTTTTGTTGGCTTTTCATGCTTGATTCAGACAGCAGAGGGAGCACAAGTTACCAGCAAACTCATTTTTTCTGTCCCTGGGCATCACTGAAAGCGACACAAATAATGCTGGTGAATGCAGTAGTAAAGCATTTGAACAGGTGCTGGTTTTTGCCATTTAAACAGATAAGAAAGGATCTGATTCCACCTTTCCCAAGCTGACCTACTGATCAGGTGAATGACAAGATTTTCTGTGATTTTTTAAATCAATAATATGATTTTGCTCATTTGGAAATCACAGGTAGAGTGTACACAAGGTGTGACATACTCCTGCAATCTAAATGGTGCTCAGATATAGCCTGTGGTAACTCCTGAAGTTTATGAAGAGATAGTTTTAAGAGCCTTATATATAGTTTTCCAAAAATATGGTGTCTTGCCTGTAGCCCAAAGATTCTATTCACTCTTGAGAATTTTTCATGAACAATTAAAAATCACTAACCTATTTGCCTGATCATTGCTTTGAAAATTACTCTCATATTTGATTGATATTTCCTGCAAAATTACCTGTATACGCTGATAATTTGCATTAAAATTCAGTACTCCCTACTGCACAATATGCTAGAATAGATAAGCTCTCAGGTAAGAGAGATAAGGACAAACTCTACATTTTTGCTGAAAAGTTACCTTTCATAGGTAAAGTCACCGACCAAAGAAATGAGTAGAGAAAAATAAAGTGTTCCTTTAGTCTCCGAAGAGGGCTGTCAGTGCTTCAGTTTGGAGGAAAGGATCTTAAGGAAGCTGGTAGACTTCACAATTCTCCACTTAAAGGAAAGCTTCTGTTGAGCACAGCAGCCCTTATGATTTTGGGGGGGAGTTGTAAGCTCTGTCTAGATATATAAGCACTGGATTTGTTTTCTTAAGTCCAGCAGACAGTATGTGGAATCTTGTGCAGTCTGCTCTCAGAACATCCATTAAAGGAATATCTGATGGCAGCCAAGTCACGCAGTGTGCCCAAGCTAAATACTTGAGCTTAATGATGGAGAAAGCTGCTTTGGGGAGCAATCCAAAGCTTGAGCAAAGTGGGGAAATGCTAACAGTTAGCATGGTCATGACAATACATTTCTCTAGTTTGGACCTCACTGAGCAGGACTGATTTGCTAGACAACATTGCTGAAGGAGGAAGCAGCAGTGACTGCAAAAAAAGCAATTTTCACCATCACTGGGAAGCCTGGCCTGGATTCCTACCAGAACAAAGAGTACACAGAGAGCATCATTAATCCTCTCTGGTGAGACTGGACCGTGACAAAGTAGATTTAAGCTGGTAAAGAAAACCTACATTTTCCCAGAAATAACTGTACAGGTACCAGAGGACAAGTGGACAAAAACAGTTGTGATAGGATACAGACATTTCATTATGACCTTTCCTACTTTTATTTTTTCCTAAATAGTGCAGCATCTTTACTCTTTCTGATCTATGCTCCCTTTAGTATATCTATCTCATTCTTTTCTCTGCAAAAAGCACTTTTCTGAATCAACCCTTAGTTTTTTTTCTCCATTTTGGACTTATATTCACAGGTCTTAATAGGCATATTTGGTAGTTTTTATTTCATCTTTTAGTGAAAGCAGTCCTTTGTTTAGCTGTAAGTGCATTTGTTTTATCCAGAAAAGTCATAATCTATACTGTGATTATGTTGAGATATTTTCTTAGGGTTTTATGTTCACAGTGATTAGTTTTGAAGCAAGCTGTATGATAGGACAACATTGACTTGTAAAGAATTTAATCACGCTTAGAAAGTTTAAATGCACTGCAATCAGTGGAAATGTGTTCCAGGCAGTGTTTTTGTCTTAGGTTAATTTTATTTGTTTCACAAACAGTTGAAATGGGCTTTCGCTTAAGCAACCACTCAGTATCTAATATATCCCAAGTGTGTATACACGTGCACACATGCACACATACATACAAATAAATTATATCAATTTGTCAAATTTCTTCTTATCTAATGCGTTCTTTAGTAATATGAGATTAAATGTTTTAATGGAAGGTGAAACCTGGTCCCTTTCAAGGGCTGAACTTCTGTCTCAGAGAAGATCGTAACTACTTTGGTTCATGAAATCTAAGTAATTCAGAGAACCACGGAATGTTTGAGATTGGAAAGGACCTCTGAAAATCTTCTAGTCCAACCTCCCTGCTATNTTTGTTTTATCCAGAAAAGTCATAATCTATACTGTGATTATGTTGAGATATTTTCTTAGGGTTTTATGTTCACAGTGATTAGTTTTGAAGCAAGCTGTATGATAGGACAACATTGACTTGTAAAGAATTTAATCACGCTTAGAAAGTTTAAATGCACTGCAATCAGTGGAAATGTGTTCCAGGCAGTGTTTTTGTCTTAGGTTAATTTTATTTGTTTCACAAACAGTTGAAATGGGCTTTCGCTTAAGCAACCACTCAGTATCTAATATATCCCAAGTGTGTATACACGTGCACACATGCACACATACATACAAATAAATTATATCAATTTGTCAAATTTCTTCTTATCTAATGCGTTCTTTAGTAATATGAGATTAAATGTTTTAATGGAAGGTGAAACCTGGTCCCTTTCAAGGGCTGAACTTCTGTCTCAGAGAAGATCGTAACTACTTTGGTTCATGAAATCTAAGTAATTCAGAGAACCACGGAATGTTTGAGATTGGAAAGGACCTCTGAAAATCTTCTAGTCCAACCTCCCTGCTATAGCAGGCTCACCTAGAGCAGGTTGCACAGGACTGTGTCCAGGTGGATTTTGAGTATCTCCAGAGAAGGAGACTCCACAGCCTCCCTGGGCACCCTTTTCCAGTGCTATGTCACTCTGCAGTAAAGAATAGATTCAAGGGAGTCTATTTCCATTTACATTTGAGTGTATTAATTTTGCAGTTATTAATGACCATTTATTGCCATGGTAATTAGAAACTTGTCATGTTCTGCAATTTTAAGTATCTTGCATATTTTCTCATGAATTTTTCATTCTCATTCTTCTCCTGTTGTGGTATTATGCAGGATGTACCAGAGCCATTTCCTTTGTTTGATTGTTTTTCCTCATTGATACATCATATGAACTTTGTTATAGAACCTTTAGTAGCTCCTGGAGTTTTGAGAAGTTTTGTGTTACATATGTGCTCTATCTTGTGGACTTTTTGTTTTCCTCAATTCATTAGTTTCTTTTCCAGTATTTCTGATTGGACCATTTGAAAATAATACTACTAGACGTTCTTGAACACAATGCCTGCCTTTATATCTGTTGCACATCAGTAGCCACCTATTCATCCTTTTTTTTTTTAGTAACAGTCCAAATGAATGTTCCTGGTTTAAAAAAAGGAAAAAAAAAAAGCCTTATCAAGGTTTTTTTTTTTCCGTTATCCCTTCTAATTGCCTACTTGCCTCTTGCACTGTTACAGCACTGTGTTCACTGGAGGTTTCAGTACCAGCCTGTACACTCGAGATTCCACTGGACTGCTAAAGACCACACTTATGCCTTTATAGTAACTTCCTTAGTTAGCAGTAATCAGCTTAGTAATTATTTGTTTATTTTTTTATTTTACATCTGTTTCTTCAAACAGGCAGGTAAGTGGAAATAACTAGAAGTAAAATGCAAGTGTTATTTTACTGTTTTGAGTATCTTCACCATAAGAAAGAAACTCCATTCCTTGATCTGATTCAGTACAACCAAACTTAAGTTCTTTTGCTGTACCTATCCTGTAGATATATAGAATATTTCTGTCTTTAAAGTTGTCATTGTAGCATATTCATGAACAATAAATAGGTTTAAAGCTTTTAAATTAGCAGACTAACATCCTCAAAGCCTGCCGAGCAGTATTCAGTTGTATGACAGTTGAGCTGGCTTTTATGAAGCTTTTCTATAATTTAACTTTATTCTGTCTTTTTTTTTTTTTAATGAATTCTTCAATATATATACTCTTCCCCCTCAATTATTTTCTGCTTAAACCGCAGAGTATAAGGTTGGTACTGATCTTTTTTGTTGAAAATGATAGGTCTAAATTTAGCTTCAGAACAAGCAGAATAAACTCCAGATAGAGAGTCCTTGTTTTAAGCATATACAGTGGCAGTAATTAGTATACTGCAGTAATTAGTATATTAATAGCTATGTGACTGAGCAGATTTATGTTCCAATTTTATATGCATGGAACCTATCACATTTTTTTAAGCATTTTTTTTTCTTTTTCTATCAAACAAGAGCAATGCATCCAAAAAAGAGGAAGTCTGGCTGGGTGGATAGTATAATTTCTTTACTGCCAACACCTCTTGTGTGGACTACAAAGGCTAAATTCTGTGAGCAAAATACTACTACCACTGTGTATAACAAGAAAAACATAAACTCAAAAGAAAATAATGAACATTTATGTATATTTGTATATATTAACAGATTAAATTGATAAGGACAGAGAAATGTGCTTTCTCTCTGCCTCTGTGCTGCCCTCTCTGGTATTCAGTATAACGAGAGCTCTTGCATAGTAATAATACATAATAATCATTTGAGTATAAAAAAACCCAAAACACCTTGTTTGTTAGACATCTGTGTATTTGGTCTCCTATGTAATCTCCGACTGATTTTGGTAGTGCTGACTGACACACCAGCTGGGCTTAATATGGTCATGCTGATTGGGCTGTCAATTGTTGCAGTAGAGGAGGTAGAGTTCCTGAGTCAATCCTTGCTTTCCTCAGAGGAAACATTATTTGCTTGATGAAAGAGTTGTCATTTGTAAAGAATAACATATGTAATCTAGTATAAAGGAACACCGGGAAACTGTCAATTATGCATGTAACGCAAGGCACTATTGGTTACTACTAATAACTGAGAGCAGCAGAACGCTCATAGACTAAATTTACTCTTTGACTGTAATGTAAGAACAAAACTAACACATAAATAACAACATCACATATAGAATAGAGCTGAAAGGGCTGTTATTTTCTCTTTTACAGCCTTAATTAAAGCAGCAGAGTAAACTGTTTGCATAGAAAGGAGTTCTAATGGTGAAATTAGAATAGGAAAATATTTCTTGACTTTCTGTATGAGACAGCTACTGTGATCTAAAGATAAATTCTTGTTAAATGTTGAACTGAAAGTTTGTTTACCTATCTTGGTACAAAGATATGTCATAACTTGTGTTTTCTTATTGTTATGTTGGTTTTGACCAAACAGAACACAACAGTAATTCCAATGATGCAATTATCTGTCAGATGTTTTTTTAAAATTCGTTTTAGCTATGTTGTAGTTTCAGAGATCTGTTTGTAGCAAGTACCCAGTAGGAAACACACTAGCAAACAAACAAAACCATTGTGGAGATACCAGCTTCTTTTAAAGCTTAGTATAATAACTTTGTATAGATACCCAAGTCTAATGTTGCAGGTAGTGTCACAGAATGGAATGCTGGTCAGAGTTGGGTGCAGCAGGACCTGGCTGTGCAATTTGACTTTTTGTTGTGACCCAAGAATGCCTATCAGAAAGTGCCATCGTTAGGAATGAGAGCCCACACGAAGCCTGCCCGCGGCACCCCGGACAGAGCTGGCTGTGGTGAGAGGAGCGGGGCAGCAGACGTGGGTGTAGGGCAGGGCAGGAGCCCGGGCCGCGCACCCCGCCCGTGAGCCCTTCACCGCGGAGCTCCCTGCGGACGCATCCCGTGGGAACAGCTCGGTGCCAGGGGCATCTGAGGGTCTCACCGCAGCAAGAGGCTGGCGGGCCGGTGTGATTGTCACTGAGGAATGTCTAAAGAGCGTGGCATTTGGGACTTCCCTGATCTGAAGCTGTCTGAAAATAATACCGATAGATAAATTGAAAATAATACAGATAGAGAAATAATGACTATTCTTACTCTGAGCGATAAGAATAGAATGGTACAGATGAGGAAGACTCAATTACTTTACCTTATACTTTGATGGTGCATTTTCAGTGATATTTATGTACTTTAGTTGAGTTTTCTTAAACAAACTGTATATGTATATTTTATATTTTTGTGTATATTTTACATTTTTGTATATATTTTATATTCTTTATATATCTATATACATGTGTATATATATATACACTTCGAAGAGATTTCAAGTAAAAGGCTACCTAAAATAGAAGTTATCAATTTTTATTTGCAATTCTAAGTTGTAGTGCAAATTTAGGCCTCTGAACTACACTCCTCTAGGAATAAATTTTTGTAACAATGCAGCTTGTTTTTACAAGGGAAAGAGAATAATAATGTGCTTTAATTTTGTTTTTTCTCATTCACAATTATTAGAAAAAGTAATAACAAAAATAATATTTTATTTAATCAAGTAAGTCAAATGATATCTTATTTTTTTGTAAATAATAGTAATTAAATTTGAGAGTCAATAGAAACAGATTACTCTGTGTACAAGGATTCATTTAAACTAACGCTACATTTGCCTCCGTTGTACCTGACAAAGAAAGCCTGTATTGTTTCCTTAAATTGTAAAAAATTTAGTACATTTGTAATGCTGGAATAAAAAGAATTCTTCCTACTGCATGGATTTTTTTACCCTGAGTAACCATTACTATTTGATAGTACCAAATTACTAGTAAATGCTCAAAACAGATGCCATTAAAAAGGATCTTTTTGTTAATTAGAGAATTTAAAATGTCTTCATTTTGTTTAAAGAGGCTCCACCCAAACTACATGTTCTTGCCACTTATGAGACCTAGTTAGATTAAGTTTTTCTGCTTCCTGTCACCAGTAAGCCTGTTTGGTTCTAGCTCAGTGATCTCTGTATGCTGCTACTTCATACATTGCAGACAACTTCTTAGGGACTCATGCAAGCCCTTTCTATTTTCCTCATATTTGAAACTTCTGTGTGTTGCCTGGATTTTATATTTATTAATGGAACCTTTATTTTACAAGTATGTTAGTCTTCTGAAAGTCAACTTGCATTTTAGTGTTGTGGAGGTTGTTTTTTCCATGTTCTGTCTTTTCAGTGCTTTACCACTTGGTAATGTTATCTCGAGGGTTGATTGTTTTTCTTTTAAGTAATGAGCTGGACAGCAGAAATGTTGTTTAAAAGACAATTGTAGATACACATTTTAGAATTAAACTACTTAGTGAGGGCTCATAAATCCTGCCTGTCACTGAGGGTGACCCATTGAGGGTCTTTTTTTCCTTTTTTCTTTTTTTTCTTTTTTTAGTGGCCTAACTCAGGTTTTGAAAGTCAGAATTTTTACAGCCACTATGTATATTACTTGGGCTTAGTTTTCTGCTCCCTCGTTCTCTGTTGTATTTGTAGCATTGCTCAGTAAATATTTACATCCGTGACTAATTACATTGATTTCAGGCTATTCCTAGTAGTTTAACACGTAGTATATGGGAAAAGAGCAGAAATCTCACTTGGAGTTTAATTAGAGGTTAAACCATCTTCACAAAGAATGAGTCATTGATGTGTGTAAGAAAAAACCTACAAGATAGTTAAGGATGTGAAATCTGGTGCCTGGACTTGGAACTATCCCTAGTTGTCACATTTCTTCTCATGAATTTTTTTTTTTATATGTTTCCAGTTCATTTGAATGAATGCTTTATGCACTCATGCATGGATTTCTGAATTTTTCTGTTCTCTGACTCTTCCTGATGCCTTTGAACACAGTATAAATTATGAAAATATTCCTCTATGACCACTTATCTACGAAGCTTGCTTAAATGATTACCTTTCTTGTTCCTCTAATGTTCCTGATACGTTACTGTTTTCCTGTTCAATTCCTGCCCTCCAGGCAATGCGCTACTTTATATGATATCAGATGTAGCCAGGTTATTCAATCATGCATGCTATGTATAGACTTTGATTAAGTTGCCCAGGATTTTCAAAGGTAAAGTTGACAGCAACTTTTGGCCCGTAGCCATCACACTGTTTCCAGAATGAATTCCCAAGGTAACAGGATAGAAACAAGAACATTTCAGTGTGGTCTAAGACATCTAGGCAAAAAAGGCATGTAGTAAAGGAGAACAAGCATTTTCTTCTTTGTATACCACATCACACTAAAAAAGGTCTCACTGGAGGTTTCATGGAAACATAGTTAATTTTTTTTTTCAAATTATTGTTACCTGAACTGTTAATTAAGCTCCTGTTAGTCTGGCATACTGTCTGCTTTCTACACATTCTCTTCCAGTTACGTATGGCAACTTTGGAAAAGTACCTTAATGCTGGAACTGCTAAGGGTTTCTTGTATGACCTTGTCATAGATTTTTGGGACCATGTTCTGCTTGTTAAAGGAGCTTCTTAAAAATTTGGTCCCTAGCAAATAATTTCTGTTTAACTACAGGTATCCTATTTATTTGTGTGTACTACCAGAAGCAATGAGTTAGCACAAGCTGTGCAGTTTCTTCTTGTACACATTTAATATTTTTCATTAAAATTGTGGGCGGACTTGAGATAATAAACTTGAGTTCTCTATTAAATTCATGCTTTCCTTGGTATAATTTCCAGGTTTACATTTACAGTACGTGTGTAAGCAATGGAACAGGCAGAACCTGTATACATACTTATATTACTTAGCAATGGTTTTAGAATAAATATGACAGTCACCCTAATGGGACAAGCAGAACCTGAATACATACTTATAGTCTGTCATTCTAGCAGTGTTTTTAGAATAAATATGGCAGTCACCTTAACAGGTCTTACAGCAAAGCTCACAGTATGTTTCATTGTACTGAGGGTGAAGCAAGGATTAAATAACCTGTTTGCCTTTCTGCTGTCTGTTGAGCCTTTTAGAACTTTTAGGATCCACAAGCACACTTATGTGCACATACAATAGCATTCATTTCAGAAAAGAGCAGATACTAAATTTAATTAGGATTTGAGGAGGCAAGATGTTAATGTACTAAATTTGTCCTTTTCTAGTTCATTTTTCCTAAGCTGCTGGAGGCCTACTTTCCCCCCCAATACTGTCTTATTTCAGCAAATGGAAAAAACAAAATAGTCATCATTTCACACCATCTACACAAAATAATAACAGTATCTTATGTGGAAACAGACATATTGTTTAATAATGCTAATGAATCTAATCTCTGCCTATGCTAAAGTCAGTGGTTGGTTTTACTTCTTATGTGAAGGTGCATTTCTACAAGTGCACTAAACAGTAAGATTGTAATGTTTTAAATAGGGATTAGGACTTCAGTATAACAGCAGTGAAAATAATGACAGTGTAATGATTTGGAATAAATCATGGTGAAAAGCATATATCTATAGCATTTAAGATAGTAAATCATGTTACACAAAAAAAAGTGTGATGGGATCAAAACTCCATGAGACTGAAACTATAACGGCATTATTAGATCCCACATGGCCCTACTCAACTATTTAGGTAATACCTTTTCATCTTTGATTAAATTTGATTTTGTGGTTAGTTTGCAAAGATATGAATGTGACTATAAACAAATACCTGTGAAGCTGTGTATCAGTAAAAAAAGAATTATACTTTACTCAGAAATTATTTTTTGATGCCAGGGTGCATCATTTTGCCAAAGGCTTCTCTTGTATGTGACAAACTGCTTGAGTTTTCACTTCGCTACACTCTACTTATTCTTTAATAGCAGAAGCCTGATTATTTTGACTTAGCTTGTCATGTTGTGAATCCCTGCTGCTTGGGTGCAGGAAGAATATAGTGCTTTTCACTAAGGTGGTAGAAGATTCCAGAATAAATTGTCTTACTGATTATAAGTTTTAGCATAAGCCTTAGAGCAGGTTCAACCATA
The DNA here is from genome assembly GCA_013400975.1 of Atrichornis clamosus. Classification (NCBI taxonomy): domain Eukaryota; kingdom Metazoa; phylum Chordata; class Aves; order Passeriformes; family Menuridae; genus Atrichornis; species Atrichornis clamosus. The sequence continues at coordinate 7,504 of WBMZ01002186.1, read as the reverse complement.
AACCTAAACTTTTCCCTTAAAGGCTTTACATAATCTGCAAAGGAAGCTTTTTCAGTTTATTTAAGGTTTATGGAATTCTGCCCTGATTCAGAGTTGCTTAGAAACATTCTTGCTTTAGAAAAGAATGAATCTTTGCTGGATTCAATAATATGAATATTTATTTATGGCTAGATTGTACCTTTAGGCAAAACCTGGAGTGAAAGCTGGCTGATAATTAGCATTGTCCCAGAAGGAGCCCTGGAAGGTATAGTGCCTTAGGAAAAACCTTCAAGCTCAGTCTCCTTTTTCTTCGCTTCTTGCTTCAGGGATTCAGTTCTTTTAAAGCAGCAGCATTAAAAATAGATTCTTGTTCAAACGCAGCATCTAAAGACTGCATTCTCCACATAAACCTACCCATATTAATACAATTACTCTGGCTGCACCACAGTATTTACATAGGTTTTGTTTTGTTTTCCTTTAGAATGGGTAATTTAAGATTGTAATGCTTTACTCTTATACCACTTGCAGTAAAACTGCCTTCAGTTTGACGTGATTTCAGAGAGGCCATATCTGATACAAATATAGACTTCTCTGAAGTATCAGTATCAAGATTCCATTCCAGAAATGTGTTTCTTTCTTCTGTCAGTCATTGTTAGTCAGTTTGACTGTGTTGTGATCTGATTCCATGCACTTCATTAGTATTATTTTACTATAGGGAGATTTGATTTGTCTTGTCATTAAAGGTGAAGCACTAGGAAGAATATGAAGAGAAATGAGATTAAATGTTTCTTTTGCAATTTGAAGTCACATATTTTTGAGAAAGAGTTGTATTGAATGCCTTCTTTCGCATCTGCTCCTTTATCAGTTGTGGCTCCTGCTCCCTGATGACATAATACCACTCTGCTTTCCAACTTCACTCTTAGAGTTCATCTTTCTCTTGTAAATTCTTAATCCTTCCTTCTCTGCCAATCACCTCTCACCTGCTTAAGTATTTCTGAGAAGTGGATACAGACTTTTCATACTGTAACTGTGCCAGCAAAAAAAAGTCACTGCCTGCCACCCTCCAAGACAGCAATTGCTGCCTCTGCTTGTGAAGCTAGTCAGATGATTGTCTCCTAACCTATTTCAGTCAGAATGTTTTAGCTTAATCAGTTTAAAGAGTCATTCTTTGTTAACTTGACACATTTTTGTCTGAGATGAGCTCTGGAGAAATCACATGTGCAGTTGAATTAGCTTCTAGTAATAAGACAGTGATAAGCAGATGACAGAAAGGGTGGGATTTAGTCAAGAAATAGTAAATGCTTTCATGTTTGTAACTGCCAATGGAAGAGAATGCATATTCATATCTAAATTGAAGACCAACCTTAAAAAATATTCCATTTAAATTCAGTTCTTCAACAGAAAGTGATATTATCTGTTTTTCATATGTGTTCGAGCAAGCTATGTGTGCAAGGTGGAGAACAGAGTGGAAAATCAGCAGGACTGTATCTTCTGTATATACCTTTTGCAAAGATAGGCAGAGTGGACAAAACATTAACTGAACATAAAAGCAACAGTGAATATGCAGTGTTTTCAGTGGATTTGACATTATTTATGCTTAACTCTGACAGCAGAAAAAGCAAGAGTGCGCTGCCATATGACGAGACTCTCTTTACCAGTTTTTTTGCATCCTATGCTAATAGCTATTTCTCCAACTAAACATTAATTTTAAGAAGTATGGGATTAATTAAAAAGATAGTGGTTTTCTGAATGTGCTGTTCATCTTTCCTGTGTTTAAGCATTTAGGAAAAAAAGAGTGCTTCCCAGGGGATAGTGTGAAAAAACAAAGTGGGGAAATAGTGAACTTACTGTGGTCTATGACAAGGAAAAGCTACAACTGTGCATTTAAACATCTATCATATTTTCAAATTAAAGGTATTTGTAAAAATTGCGCACTGCTATATCCTGATGCTTCTGCTCAAGCACTAGGAACTGGCATTAAGGCTAGACTAAGAAAAGAAAGGAATGAATAAGGTGAGACAAAGATTAGGCGTGTGTGGTTTTAGTCTGAAATAATTAGGCAAATGGTTACAGCTGGTGTGCAGTATTTGGCTCTAGTCATCACTGATGCTGCTGTCTGAGCTGTTTGAATACTCTGCTGGGCACCAGCTCCACCATCAACCACAGTTTAGCTGCTACAGACTCCAACATGTGCATCAGAGACACTGGCAATGACACCATTTCAATACCCTGATTCTGCATGGAAATTGTTGCTTTACTTAAGCTGAAGACTAGTCTGGTAGTACAAGAACACTACACCCTAAGTTTACTATATAATATATTCATGTAGGTGGCTTCTCATATCATCAGACCAAGCCTTTCTGCATGTTCTACACATTTGTCTTATATATTTAGAACACATTTTCGTTCTGTTTTCCTTCCTGCTTTTTCTTAAACCGAGAACATTTCTATTCACGAACAACCATAAATACCACAGAAATACAATAATTTTAATTAACACAAGCAAACCTCTCTTGGCCACGGTGGTCATGTGGGCAAGCTGAAAAGGTGCTGACTGGATGCGATGTGTGCATTGCATTGCGACGGGTTACATCACTTGTCGTAACATGATGTAACCCAACGCAGCATGATGTAAGCGTCGTGATACATTGGAGATTTAAAGAAACATCAGCATTCTCTTCTCTCCCTGTGCCCATTTCCTGGTGTTCATGGTCTAGTAGTTAATATCCAATCCCTCTTGTGAGTCTGCAAATGCTCATGTCTTATTCTTATTCTTACTCTTACTCTTACTCTTACTCTTACTCTTACTCTTACTCTTACTCTTACTCTTATCCTTAGTTATAATAATAGTTTCCCTTCTGATTATGGGCAGTGAAGCCTCAATCCTTAAAACAGATATATTTTCTTTTCTATGTACATATAGGTACAGTTCGTCTCTGTCAGTTATAGATTTCTGATTAAAATTTAAAAGAAAACTAGTCATGCCATGTTTAAAAATGTTTCGCCGTTCTGAAAGACTACAAATTATTTATTCCAATTTTATAACTTTGTTCCTAAATCTACATTGTACTGATTTGTATTATCAATTGCATGTTGGAAGCAGTGCCAGGCTCACAGCTTTTTAAAAAATTTTATTTCTATTGCAACTTCGTGTATTTTTTGCAACATCACTGGAGCTCTGAATCAGTTCATCCTGTCTTTTCTGGGGATGATAGGGGGATTTGTCTTTTGGCAATGGCTTCCTAGTGCCATTGCTGCTTTCAGGACAGACCTTTGCATATGTCTTTTATTACTGTGTTCTTTCTGAAGCTAAGTTAGCAGGCACATACACTGCAAATTTGAATTAACCTTAGAAACCAAGATGCACTTCTTTTGTGTACTTGTGTAGTTGTGTGATGGGCTTTGATGTTTTGGGAAAATCTGTTTTAAGACAGATATGAAGCACACATAGTTTTCTAAAGGTGAACAGAGGCTCATATTTTATCCCCTAACAAAATAATATCTCTTTTATGATCATAAAGATGGAACAGAGTATGATCAAATATTATAGTGAACTTTAAAGGTTGAATAAAAGCAAAACAGAAAAACCCTTTTGGAAACTTTATTCTATGGTTCTATAATTCCGTGGGAGGAATAGGAACAGTAACAAGTCTTTCTTTGATCCTAATATCAATTTAGCATGTGCTTTTGATTTCACTGCTGCCACATCTTAAATAATTACGTTGTTATAAAAGTCAGTTTTCTACTTGACACCATTAAAAACTGAGGTTGAAAGTGGTTTAAGAACACACAAGAAATTTTTATCCTGTTCCTTTCTTTCAAACTGTCAGTTCACTCCTGCAGCAGAATAAGGAATCTTGATGGTGCAGGAGAATTCTGTGTGAACTAAACTTCACTGTGATTTTTTTTCCAGAGAGTTTGATGGTTGATCCATGCCATAAAACACATATTTCATGATCTCTGCCCCATAACCTTTATTTGAACATAAATCAGTCCCGCTTATCTCAATAAAATTAGACATAACTGTGTGTTTTGCCTTTTTTTGAGTTGTTGGTGTCAGTTACATAGTGTAACATGCTTAAATGCCAGTACAAAATGCTAATAAATGTCTGGTATTTATTTGCATTATGACTTTGCCACTTTTTTAAACATTTATCATTTTTGAGTTGTTAAAGATTAATAGCTTTCAAATATATTCAATTCTTTAGAGGACTTCAACACTGTTTTCACAGAAAAGTTGGCTTACTTCATACATTAGCTCTGTAAGGGAACAATTAAACAATGTTATAATTCCTGTTATTTTTTCTCTTCTCTGGATGTAACTGAGGGTTTTAACTGATTCTCTTCACATACAGAATAATTTTTGTCTTCCAACAACATAGAGTACTTATGGAAGACTTCCTATTTCTCCTATATTCTGTGTGAAACTGAAACTGGATATAAATGTGTCTTTCCTGATAAGACCTGCCATATCTGGTTATTATACATTAACGTACAAAATTAATGTATTTTCAGAATTACTCCATGCTCTGCTTTGATATTCTGAGTGTTGCATTTGGCAATTTTTTTAAGGTTCTCATTGCTGTGACTAGAGTAATGCCCAAGATTTTCCCTTTGGAAGTTTTGGATAATTTGGAATCTAACAATTGTGTATCTGGCTCAAGTTATTGCTTCCACTGTGCATGACTATTAGTTTTTAAACATACTACTTTAGAGGTACCTCCAGCTCTGTGCTGTTTATTTTTATTCAGAAAGAAAAAAAAAGAGAGACAAATACACCTTACTTGAAATTTGTATCAACCTGGGGCAGACACTGTTTATTTCCATGGACTGCAGAGTGAATAACTCATATTTCACAGGCACTTAGATGTTTGTGTGACTTAAGTTAAAAAACATAGCTCCTTAATGATGTCATTCATCATTTATTTAGTTTTATAAACTCTCTTTGAAGATATTCATGTGCTCTTCAGCCTTGGCTCATGTAGTTTCTGTTACTGGCAAATTGTACAATATCATAATTCAACTTTTTTTCCAGATCATTAACAGAATGTTAAACAGCATCAGATTAATATAGAGAATATTTCGCTAGACCATTAATCTTTTGCTACATTGAAAATTGACCTTTGGTTACAATTTAACATACTCTGTGTAGCTTGTTTTTAATCCATGGCATTTCTTCACCTCTTTCTCTGTGAATAATTATGTTCTCAATATCTCACGGAAAAAGGTTTATCAAAGGCTCTTTTGAAAACCCAAATAAATTTTGTCAACAAGGGTTTTTTTTCAAGATTTCTAGCAGATCAAAGAGTGATACTTGTTCTTCAGAGAGAGCCATGGCTCTCTATATAAATGCTTTATGATGCTTCTAACTGCTGTTTTCCTTAGGCTATACCAACATTTTTTTCTTGATTTTAATATGCATGTTATGTGTTCCTACTAATTTCTTACAGTAATTTATTTTGATTAGACACTGAAGCATTTCACTGTCAGATCAATAATTTTATTCTCAAACCCTTTTTGAGAATAAAATACTGGTTTATAATTAATGCATCTAAGGATATAGGTGCTAGTAATTACTCTTCTAACGGTTCAGTTTATCAAAATACAACTTGTTTTAACTCTTTTCTGCATCTTTAATTCCTGAGTACTCTAAAAGAAATGCATATTATCTTGTTGCTTCTTGTAAAACTAGAGAAGAAAAAGAGTAGAACTAAGTGAGATTAACAAGAATGGAATCAGACAAACTGAAATAGCATTCAATTATTGCTGAATGCAGAAGATGGGCAATAATGGAGGAGAGCATGAGATTGAATTAATTTTGATATTCTAGGACATTGTTGTGGTTTAACCCCAGCCAGCTCACTCACATGATCACTCACTGCTCCCTCAGTGGAATGGAAGATTGGATCAAAAGGGTAAAAGTGAGAAAATTTGTGGGTTGAGATAAGGACAGCTTAACAGATAAAGCAAAAGCTGTGTGCACAAGCAAAGCAAAACAAGGGATACATTCACTGCTTGCCATGGGCAGGCAGTTGTTCAGCCATCTCCAGGAAAGTCGGGATCTATCAAGTATAACACTGACTTTGGAAAACAAACATCACCACTCTGAACACCCCCCCTGCCTTCCTCCTTCATGCCCTGCTTTATATGCTGAGCCTTATGGTGTGGGATATTCCTTGGGTCAGTTGGGATCAGCTGTCCTAGCTGGGTCACCTCCCAGCTCCTTGTGCACCTCCGGCCTCATGCTGGTGGAGTGGGGATGGGGTGAGAGGCAGAAAAGATCTTGACTCTGTGCAAGTTCTGCTCAACAACAGCTCAAACATCCCTCTGTTAACAACAGTGTTCCCAGCATAAACCCAAAACATAACCCATGCAAGCTACTGTTGTGAAAATTATACCTACCCCAGCCAAAATCAGCAGAGGTAGTAAAGTATATATTGTGGGTACTTAAGCATGATCCTAGGGTAAAGTTAAATTACAAATTAGAACATCATGACATAAAAAAATGAGGGAAAAGAAGGATCAAAGTCTTGTAAAGAAGGAATAAGAGCACCACTATAGAAAGCTAACCACTGTGAAGAAGAAGGATGGTCTCAGAGATGCAATAACAGGTAAAGGAAAGAAGGAAGAGTTGGAAGAAAATAACTTGTCAGATGATGTCAGTTTCTTAGTGTGGAAATCTGAGAGCTACTCTTGAGAGAGGGAACATTATCAATTACTTTAATGTTCTTGTTTGTACCATACTGCAGATATTAATGGATTTGAAACCTATTTTCAAAGGCAAGAGTCTGAATCACAAATTAAGGGTTGTTACTGGAATTGCTGCTTTTTACAAAAATCTGTAACAAATTTCTGAGGGAAATTTATGTAGAGACCTGTGAAATGAGATACTAAAATGAAATGTGGTAAAGTCAATGTGGGACAGGGAAGGGCAGTGCACTTTGATCATGAGGAAAATTATATCATCAAAGTTAAAATATGGATGACAACAGGGGTTTATTGAAATGCTAAATGTGGGAAGTTGTTTGCACTAAACTCTACATGCAGATTTTGCAGAATGTCCAATCACAGATTTGTTATAAGAATTATTAAACTTGTGCCAAATCTAATGTGTCATAAGTTTTAGAAAACATGCAAAATAAAACCACAACCCTCAGTAATGGTGGACATACTTGGTTTTATGCAGCCAAGATTTTGATTGGCTTTCTGGGCTGCAAGCTCACATTTGACATCTTATGTTTAATGTTTTCATCCACCAGTATTCCCAAACCCTTCTCTGCAGGGCTGCTCTCAATCCATTCATCTCCAGTCTGTATTGATACTGGGTGTTTTGGTTTGAGCCTGGCCAGAGGCCAGGAACTCCCCAGGCTCACGGATTTCCCCCCACCTCCTGCAGCCGGACAGAGGAGAGAGGAAAGAAAAAAAATATTCAAAGCATCCATGATGTTTGTCATTAAAAAAATTTGAGAGAAAGCCTCTGGCAAAACAGGCATACTTGAAGGTATGAAACCTACATTTATTATAC
>WBMZ01002185.1:143844-245118 GCA_013400975.1 Atrichornis clamosus | reverse complement strand
GGACAAGAGAATATAGCCTCAAGCTGCCCAGGGGAAGTTCAGGTTGGACATCAGAAGAATTTCTTCACTGAGAGGGTTGTTTAAAAATTGGGACACTGGATTTCCCAGGGCTGTGGTGGATTCACCATCACTGGAAGTGTTCAAGAAATAACTGGATGTTCCACTGGGTCTAGTTGACAAGGAGGGATCATTGAATACTTGGACTTGATCTCAAGATGTCCTTTCCAACTTAAATGATTCTGTGATTCTGTAATATACTGGGATGTAGAAAGGAGGGAAAAAAGGGAGCATCAGTAGCTCTCATTAAACATTTACATTATCAGACAGGGACTGGCTGGGAGTAGGGACTGTTATAAGAAGCCTTTTTTAACAAAGGTATACAATTCTCACTCCACATTGCTTACAGCCTGTCACAGGACAGGCTCTCCTGCTCTCCCAAGCACACAAGCGCAAATTTACTTGGCACAGGTGCCTTGTCTGCTTCAAGCAGGGGTGATGGATACCTTACCCAGCTCTTTGGACAAGTGTGGTTAATCTATGAAGTTTTTGATGGTCTGGCTACAAACAGTATGGCATGGGCATGTCCAGAACATACACAGATAAATCTAAAGCTCTTGTTTTTCCGGAGCATAAACTAAACCCTTGCAGCACGTACTCCTTTTAACAATATAAGCAAGTCAATATATTCTCTCCTACCACCAACCCTTTGTCTCTCCTTGCTTTAGACAGAAAAGTATCTGCATTGTAATCTGAGATGTCATGTTGTTACAAATTAGGATTATAAAAGAATTCAGCCAAAAAAAATATCAAAGACTACTTTTCTGTAATAAGAACAGAAAAAGAAGGGTCGCAAAATCCTCACATGGCCCTTTTCTCATCCTATGCCCTTCCATCTACTGGGTAAGTTGAGAAATGGGGATGGAGAGAGGACTCCAAGCATCAGGATGCAAGAGGGCTATCTGTGAACCATGGTGAATTTTATGCTTTATAGCACAGAGCACGACACAGTAAAAAGTACATGAAATTCTGTAGAATACTGACATGGAGGCTAGGCATTCTGTTTTGGTTCACTTCAGAGATGCTTCTTGTTCAAATCCTTTCACTGATAGGGACAAAAAGCGTCAGCACGTAGCCTCAGCTCTCACCAGTTACCGGAAGAGTACTGCTGGGATGGACTGATTTTATGGGCTTTGGACTCTGAGGGGACAGTCACTGGGACATCTCAAGTTGGTGAGATGCTAGAGGTGAAGGTTCTTCCCTGGATAGCATCAGTCTCAGCCTCTGTAGGAAGGTGAGTACAACGACAGGCAGCATCTGCCAAGCTGATCCTCCTCTCCTGTGTCTGGTGGCAGAGAGTTGCTCACTAAAGCACATCCTGAAATCAATAAATTAATAATTAGAAAAACCCCAACCTCCTATGTGTGGTCACAAATAAGTTGGAATTGGGACCTGAAGCCTCCCAAACTCACGGCTTCGTGTGACTAGCAAGAGAAGGGAAATTTTTAAAGCAGTCTTCATTATCACCCAATACACTGTTTAATAATAATCACCAAGGCTTTCAAAGACAATGGATCCTGATACAACCTTGCTGGTCACAACATAATTCGTGGTGATGCAGTTATTTAAGTACTCCAAGGAAAGCAACTGGAATTGTGGCAGCGATTGCTGGTCTTGAATTCCACAAACCTCCTGACAATAGGTTGCTTATGATATGGATAAAAGTACGCCCTTCTCTCTTATTTTTTCATGTGCTGTCCTCCCTGTTCTTGCAGCACTCCCATGTTACTGCATTCAGGAAGCTTGCATGGGACCCACAGGTTCTTCCTCTGTATTACTTAGCATTGTACAAACCATATACACTGTAACTCATCTTCTCAGTAAAATACACAAGCTTCACCTTCTCCACCTGTTATCATATGGAAATCTTGCCATTCTCCAAACTGTTTTTATTACCAGTTTTGAAGGTGTTCTATGTTTCAGGAATATTTTCTGATGGGTGTCCTGAAGTGAGGGCTGCATCCTGGGAGAAGACAAGGTAATTTTCCATTTGCTCTCCCAGGGGCAGTGGCTATGTTTTCTGCTAGTTAATATTCCAAAAATCTTTCAGAATGTGATTTACATTCTGGTTCTCAACCCCTGGCTTCCCAGTCCCAGAGGGAGTTTTCTCTACCAGATATGGGGAGAAGCCTGGGAGCACCTAAAGTGGGGCCACAAGAAAAAGGGACTTCATAGCCAGGAACAGCAGTTCCATGTACCATCCTTGGTGTACTGCAGCTCCTCCAGAGATGCCACAGCCCTGGGACATTGGCCAAAATAGCACTTACCTTGCAGAGACTGGCAAATCCCGCACATTTCCTGACATAATGGAGAACATCAGCAGCTCTGCCTGCCAAAATGCAATGTGCATGTTTGTGGCTGGTTGTATGGGCCCTCCACTACTGGAACCAAACCTCTGTGGCCTGAATACTGCAAACCAGCATGAGTCTCTTTGTGTCTAAAGGGAAGGGAGTTAAATGACTGTTAATGGCAGAAATACACTGGCACTCCCCATTAACCATTTTGGGGATGGGGGAATGCAATCACTCCCAGAAGCACTGCAATTAACTATTTCTGAAACTAACTTCCTTCTTTATATATGAACAGAAAAATAAATTTTCTCTCCTTGATATGATTAGGTGAGGATTCTGGTTTGTAATGTCACAGAAAGATATGGCTTAGAATAACACATACTGTGCTAGATTTGTGAAGCAATAAATTTTCAAAAGAACTTTTCATGCTTTTCTTTCATAATGGGTGGGAATATTTCTTTAGTACTTCAAGTAGCTGGGGAGAAGAAAACCCTACCCCTCTTTTTGTCTCAGGGCCCTTGAATCCTGTCCAAAAAGAGTAAATATAAACTCATCAGAAATAATGATCCATTTTCTAACATGCTTTATTACTTATAGGGAGAAACCAGTTATCTTTTCCTTGAATTTATGTGGGGATTCATTAAACATAACATGTATTACACATTATGTCTCTGAGTGTCTTTCCTACCACTCTTCTAGGAAAATTAAAATCTAGAATACACGTGTATATTGTTCTGATCATTCTTGGATGACACATCACATAGTAGGTTCTCAGGGAGAGCAGTAGAACCTAAAAGATTGGAGAATTGCTTCCTAAGGTTCAGGTTCTTACAGAAGCTTGCAAAACCTGTCTCACCATAAACCCATCCAGAAGGCAGGCTGAGAACCTGCCATCACTCTTACTCTTGCTCCAATTCAATGCTGCTTTGACATTTTGCAAAATGTTGAGCTGAAAGAAACTAAACTTGCTTTTCTGCTTGCTCAATGAGATGTATCAACAGTGTCTTGTCATAGTAAACTAAGGATAAGGAATTATTATAAGTATTCTTATCTCACAGTCATCATTCATCCAGAATATATTTCCATCTTCTTGAAGTGCAAGAACGCACTTTAAAACAGAGCAAGAGAAAAAACCATAGGCAACCAGGAATACTATAAGATGACCTGATTAAAAAAGGAGTATCTTAACACAGTTCTGGTCAAATCAGAGACAGACTTATGGCCCAAAAGAAATACAGCAGCAGCAACGCAGGTGAGATTCAACTGTAGCATTCAGCTGAAGCAGCATGTGACAGCTGGGTGAGGAAATACAAGTTGATGACTGTTCTGATACACACCACCTTGTCCAAATGAAAGGCCATCTGTTAAAAGCAGAACTGGTAATTTAAACAGTCCTGTATTTTCTTCTAACTTGGTTTTAATAGTGAAAGCCCTTCAGAATATAGTTAATGTTTATATGTCCACTCTTGAGAGCAAATTAATCAGTTCCTCAGAAAGACCATTAAGATTTTTGCCTCTGTGCATTGCAACTAATTACAAATCCAAGATTCACAGCTATTTGATTCACTTAGAAATTCAGAAGTTGCCAATATATGAATTGCAATTTAATAAAGAAAGAACAAAAGATGGACAAATTAATTCAGATGGAATAAGAAATGAACTTTGAAGAAGTATTAAAAATAGCACAATTAGAAGTCAGAATGTCCAAGTCTACCTCTTCTTTAAGTAGTTTTCACCCCATTCAGGCTGACTTGGCATATCCATTTTATTCCATAGAAAAATCCCAATGACTCCAAAGTACAGACAGATTGTGCTTTTAACTGTACACTGCACATTTTATATTTCATAGATGGCATAAAGCCTGGCAGTTCTTGCTCTGTGTTTGGGGATCCTGTTGTCTCCAGGAATCCAAGTTACTAATAGTAACAATTGAAGTACTGAATCACAGAAAACATGTTGGAAAAAATTCAATAGATGTTGAAGTATCTGTCTCAAATAAGAGATGGAAACGTGCAAGGAAGAGTGTACACAGAGCTGCCTTTTTTTGTTTTCTTAAACTGATGTCACAATGCACAATATGTGATGTCATAAAGTGTTCTGCTAATATTTTTTTCTCTGTTGAGATTTCCTGGTAACATATGACAATATCAACAATGCAGATGTTCTGTTTCTATATTCTACCTTTGCAATGAAATGATCTATGCCTGCTTTCAGTTCAGAATGAAGCTTCGTGTTTTCACTACCTTCAAATATAAGTAATATGCTCTACGTTGTGTTTTTAAGGTATATGACTGATCAGTGCTTATTGAAGAGGATTGTGTTTGCTTTCCAAAGTATCACCTTTGTTTTTCTTCATAGTATAGTGCTACAGTTCGCTGTTGTAGTTTCCAGCTGTTTTCATTGTGGTGAACATCAGGATGTCTGGGTGATTTCAAGTTTTCTGTTCTTGGCAGCAATGAACAGAGGCTCCACAAGCTGTAGGACATGAATGTAAGGGATTGGTACTGACACATTTCCTACACATTCCTCTCTACGTTTCTTTCTGTGTTTGCTTTTCCCATGTCATTTGAATGCAAATCATGAATAAGGTCAAAAGGGGTTACGGAATAAGCATATCCATTACAAAAATCCATCTGTCTTACAATACTGGAGATCTATAGGTCAGCTGGACTAGTGGTGACATGAAATGGGACCACTATAGTACAGCCAAACTCTTTTTGCTCAAAAGCCAGGCCAAAGAGTGGGAGATGGGGGCTTGGAGAAAGAAGGAGAGTGGGAGGGAGATTAAACATCCTCTGGTATCCAATGCCTATGGATGACAGTTTCAAAAATATTTCTAGGCATATACTTGGCAGGCAGTTGCCTGCGATTTCCTTCTAGATACATATAAACAGCAAAAGCACACAAATAGTCTCTTTTTATACGGGATATAATTATCTTAAATTTCATACATGTACAAAGACAATTCACAAACTAGCTAAGGCACAGCTCACATCACTGGCCCCTTCTTTCTTCCTCCACCTCAGGGCAATCTCCCAGAAAGCAGGTGGTACTCATCAAGTGGAAAGGCAAGACTTAAGACCAGGCCTTTTGGCATGACAAACTGGGGTGGTTCGTCTTCCCCTGGTCCTTTCACAGCACATGCTATCCCAAAGTTTCAGACAGGATCCTGGAGTCCTGAGAGATTTAGGGGATGAGTTCCCAGTGCTTTTAAAAAGATATGAGTGCCTCTGTGCTTCAAGATCAATCCTCTGAAAATCCCAGTCACAGACCCAAAAAGATATATAAACCAATGACAATTTCCTCCAGTGTGCAGAGTCAGTTTGTGTCTGGGTTTGAAATTTAATTCCCCAGGAGAAAAATACTTTCTCTTTGCCTGAAAAATTTATAGGCATCCAAGAGAAAAGGAATTGAGGGATCTGAGGCAGAATAGATCCAGTGTCTGATGGCTCTGTGGTCCTGTGCCAGCTGTGCAGGAGATGTGCACAGCCATCCCTTCCCTCTGATCTGTGCTGTACACCTGTGCTGTACTACAGCTCAGGAAGCTGAGGGAAGCAAAGAGGGGCAGCGGGTAAGGGGAGAGAAGACAGAGTAGGAAAGCAAACGGAGAGTGAGGTGCTTTGGGATGAAGTCAGTGAAGCAGATGAAAAGCATAGAGGAAGAGGCTCCTTGGCATGGCCATGCTGCAGTGGCTGCAGGCTGGCTGAGGAAGTGCTGCAGCACTGTATGGCAGACCTTCTCTGCTGTCTGAGCCACTGCTGCTGGTTCCACCAGCAGCTTTATCTGAGGATAAAGAACAAAGTCAGGAGAAGAGGGGAAGGAAGGATGCAGGGAGCTGCCTCCCACCACCTTCTAACGTCAAATGGCTGCAAGACTTCAGCCTAGGAACCCTTTGAAGTATGATTGATCCTCGTAAGCTACTAAAGTGGGCAAACCCTTTTCATTTATAACAAACAAAAAGTTATCATCAAACTAATCTCACCACTGCAAATGCAAAGCCATAATCCATGAGTGGAAACCAAGACCTGCTGAATCCAGCAGAAAAATACTCAGAAGAATACCTCAGCTGTATGGAAAGGGCAGGAAAGGGAACAGCAATGCTCTTCATGGCTTTTCTCCCAATCCCAAGGACTTGCCATGTGTCATCATCCTTGACAATCATTTGAAATGTAGGCAGTTCTGGATCACCTCTAGAGCAGTGCACGTAAAACAGGGAGGCTCGTAAAACTAAGAGTCAACTTCACTGCCCTTCTTAAACTCTTCATACCACTCATGTTTTAGCAGGGCATGGATTTCAGGTAGGACTGGTAAGTGTGTATTACCACTTTGAATATTGATTTAATTTTTTTAATTGTCTTGGCATACTACTGCCACACACAAAAAAAATACCATGTAGTTGTAAACAGGCTGAACTCATTCAGAAGTTTAACCTTATACAAATGACTGCCACACAGTGAATCCTCAGATGTATGCACAAACACTACAATTGCAATTAAAATGTGAGATAGTAACTCAGAAAGGAGACTGATAAGTAATACATTCACTGAATTAACTAAACTCCTAGCTACATGAATGAATGGTAATTATAGGTATCATGAAACAGAGTCACACAGTGTAATGGCACTGTAATTATATTTGCTGTATGAAAGGGTGACCCAGGTGTTACACTGATAAATGAGATGAAGAAGAAAAATCCCAGTTCAGGATCCAAGTGGGTGGAACAAAGCTACAACAATACCTACTCAGCAGCTTTTACTGCCTTACTATCTCCCAGCCAGAGGAATGTTTCACATGCCTCTGGAGTGACAGTGCTGGTGTGTGCACCAGTACTGGGATTACGTGCACGCTGCCCTGACTTAGTATCATCCCTGGAATCACTACCCACTGCTATTACCAGTGACAGGCAAACTCCATAACAGGAGTAAACTGTCGGCTGCACAAATTCCATATATTCCCTGCAGTATATTTGGTTCTCTCAGGCTTAACATTAAATTCACATTTACTGGGCTAGTGCCAAGGCACTCTGCCCCTTATGGTCATTTCTGCCTAAAGCTAAAGAACTGGAAGGAGGAGAAGACATTGCTTTTCTTGGGTTTATGACTGTTGGGTTTTATATATTGCTTTTGCAAAGTGGCAAAGCTTTGCTGTTTATCTCTCTGACCTTTCCAGTGCCCAGTCAGCTCAGAAGAGGCATGGGAAGCACTCCAACACACACTAAAAAAAAGAGAAAGTAAGCTCGGAGGAAAGAAAGCATGGAAAAGTAGTCCATAAAGAAAAGAGACTGGATATAAGGAAATGAATCTGGTCAAGTGCATCACAATAGATTTTACAGATGCCCCCTCCAGACCCCACACATTTCCAGTCACAGTCATGGCATGGTTTTTGCCTTTATTCCTAAACCTGAAAGAAGTTGGCTGAACCTGTGTAACACTGCCATCCAGTGCTGCTGGTGTGCCCCAGGCTGCAGGCCCACCTCTGGACCCTGAACTAGCCCATCCCAGAGCAAGGCCACCATCCCAGCAGGGCCCAGTTATCGCCATCCTTAGTGCAATCTTCTGAGCTGTATCCCCTCACCTGGAAGTCCTGGCATGGCTCTAGCCTACTGGGTGCAGAGAGTATTGGAGGGCACAGCTATCCTCAGACACGGGGACATCTGGAGCATTGTAGATCACACCATCTCAAAAGGTGAACCCATCCACATATTTTCTCCCCTGTTCTCCAGTCTTTTAACAACTCTAGAAGGAAGGTTTCTTATTTGCTAAATATAATGATACCTAGTTGCTTCTCCTTGGGATTGGGAACTGTGATGGAACTGGTGTCCTTCTTCTGGGGAGGGGGACTTTGTTGTTCAGCTCACTAGGGAGACAGAGTCACAGGGCAGCCATGAGGATGCTGATTAGGTTTTGCTCTAGTGGTCACCATAGTTAAGTTTGATGAGAGGCAGATTTCCTTTTCTCATGTCCCTCAAGCAGACAGAAGGGATATTCTTAGACATTTTTCAGTTTTGCCCTGACTTTTCTTTGAACTTGCTAGAACTCTCAGACAAATATTTTTAAACCCATTTCAAGACCTGTTTCATAATAAATACAATAGGTTGATTAATACAATGCCAAATAACTTACATGCAAGTATTTCAGCATATGCAAAAGACAGTCTTTGTCCTTCTCTTGGTTCAAAGCAGAGCTTTTCTTTTTTGCAACGCTAATTCAGAACTCCGTGCAAGCATCTCCAGGCCAGCTTGCTTCCTTTAGCAGAGGAACAGTTTTCTTCATTTATCAGCCTTCATCACAGGGATTCTGGAACTTTTTCACTACTAACTAAATTGGTAAACTTGTTACAAAATAGCAACATTACAAAAATAGCTTCCTTCAACTGAACAGCAGCAGAATGGACTGCAACGAATCACAAAAATAGATCTGCTGGCTTTTAAACATGCTTCAGCAAGAAAGGTGCAGCTGAATTTGATAAAATACAGCCACTTTCTCTGCTAACTTGCATAGTCAGGAGAAACTCTGCCTTTCAAATAAGGTGAATTTGAAAGGAAATCTTTGATGTAATACACAGAATAATGTCCTGTATAAACAAACAAATGCTTCTTCTCTATCTTACTGTAGCTATATTTAGTTAATATTGATGATTTGAAAATTTAATGTAAAGATTGATAGTGGGGATGGTATTTTTATTCTTGATCTGCAGAGATACATCATTATTAATTAAAGCAGATACTATATCTGAAGCCAAGTAGATAGCACAGAGTATTTTCCATTTCTTTATGCTTCAGGTTTTTCAATAAAATTTCTTGAATATGCAGAGTGATAACTTTGTTTATGAAAAAAATCTAACCACTGATTAATGCAGATGGATAGATATAATAATTACTCTATTTACCTCAGAAAGCAACCCTCAAAAGTCTGGGATTGGTTGTGTGCTGCTTCTGGGAATTAGTTTTGGCTTAATCCATGGAAGAGTGTTAAAATCCAGAAATATTTCAGGTAAAAAATTTCAATCAAAATCTTTCAGGGTGTTCAGTTTTCAGTCTTTCCTCAGCCTCCAGGCTTTTCCTGATCTGTTTATGTTGCTTCCACCTGCTCTGATAATCTTCAGCCATTATTTCCCATTTCTGGTAAATACAGGGCCCCTCTTCTGGTGCTTGATAGCAAAGGAGCACAGCACTGACCATCGCTTGTGATGTCCTTCCTGCAAAAACCTCATCTTAGATACATAGATTATGGTCTCTGTGCTTCACCAAACCCAGCCACTTTCAGATGAGGATGATAAATGCTGGAATGGAAACGGTGTTCTGAGAATTATGTGCATTCCTTTAGAAAAAAGCATTATTATCATTAGTCACAGTATTTCAGAGGGCTATTATCCTAGTTTTCTCAGTTTCCAACTTGAAAGGCCCACTTGGGCACAGTGACCTCTGACACTTCATAACTACAAGAAAAGCAACATGGAAGAACAGCAGATCCTAGGTACAAATGTGTATGGTGTACCAAGCACAGGAATGACAAGGTGAAAATCCTCACTCACAGAAAGCTCATCTTTAAGGACTGAAATGGAAACTGTGTGCTCGTTTGTGTAGAAGAGGGTTGCTGATCCCTGTTAGTCTCAGTCTATTACTGCACTGCTGT
This sequence comes from Atrichornis clamosus, assembly GCA_013400975.1. Lineage (NCBI taxonomy): Eukaryota > Metazoa > Chordata > Aves > Passeriformes > Menuridae > Atrichornis > Atrichornis clamosus. Next base: position 235,136 of record WBMZ01002185.1, on the reverse strand, counting down.
CAGTGTGGGAAGTGAAACCTTCTGGCTCAGTTCCCACCATTGCTGGCTTCCTTATCCCTGCTAGGAAATGTGATAGAGAAATATTTTGTCTTAAACGTGAAGGTGGGCCCTTCTATTTTTAGGTTCCAAACATCAGTGCCTAGGCAGGACCTGATTAACAGAAGCAGCACCTTTCAAAAATCTGGTGTGTCAAACAGCTCAGCTGGACAACAAGTGGTAGGAAGCCCCAAAGACTGACCTTAGGTAAAGGGCACATCGAGTCTTTGCCATGGGCAACATACATCCATGATGGGGAGATCCTCTAAGCCCACAGCAGCCAGAGGGTGCCGTTCCAGTGGCAGGACCGCTCCCCAGGCAGAAGGACACCAGGACTAAACAAACTGCCCTTGACCTCCCCAGCTGCTCATCCTGCTCCGACTATCTTTGTGTCTTTGCCAGGTAAAGCAGCAGAATAAGTTATTCCTCTATGACAGCAAAGCCAAGCCTTGTACAAACCACTGAGAGACCTTGAGTCAGCCCTGCTCATAGTTATCTCTAATGGGAGCTAAAAGGTATTTCTTCTGCTTTAGTACTCATTTAATTAAAAATTTACTAAAATCTCAATTTCTTACCTCAGTCAACTGATGTATCATAAAAATGCATCTTTCACATACACATTTTTTGCCATCTTCCAAGGACCATTGGTTGCTCTTTCTACCACTTGCTGTTTCCAGTGTAGCACTATATTCCACAGTTATCTTCTGCAGGAATCCAGACTTTCATATTCCATCTTTACATCAGCCTTTTAAGTCTTTTGGTGCCAGAAATGCTCCCAGTTCAATAATGCAATTACATTGAAAAACACAGGAATAAAGGGAAGAAGCTAAGTTTCGGTGAAGTGGAATCAATTTGCAGCAGATTTATGTAATTCAACTAAATGTAGTGCTTTTCTTGTATCTCAGCCCAGAGTGATAGAGGGTCATGATGGGAAGTCCTGCTCATTTCCATCAGTCAGTTCTCTGAAGTTCAGGGACGGAATGCTACGCACAGAGCACCTAGGAGGATTTTTTCACATGCATTTCTAGATTAAACAGTCTTCAGCTTTCAAACAAGAAGCCTGACAGACAGAAGAGCACTGAGGGGAATTATAGTCTTCATTTTGCTCAGACAATTAATATAATATAATGCTGCCTCCCCATTGCCTCCCATGCTGCATAGTTATGCAGTCTAAATCTACAGGGAGATTTTTCCTTCATTCAAAATGCAAATCCTCAGAGCCTCCTTTTCAGCTTTTGCCTAACTTTGGCACTGGCTGTATCCCCCTGACACCTAAGATCCCATCAGTAAAGCTCTCTGGTTGCTTCAATTTCTGCTTCTGGGCCTGCCTGAATATACTCGAGTGCGGACAGCACTGAACAACTCAATAGTTCAGTCCTACAGGGTTTCACAGATAAGGCATTCCCCTTTTAGAAGCTGTATCTGCTAACTGGAATCCCATGGGAATTTCAACAACCCAGAGCTAGCAGAGATCATAGCTGCAGGAAGGGGACAGTGGGGTGGCATAAACTACCACTACTACAATAAGGAAGATGCAGGGAGAAAGAAGGAGAAAGCATTTCCAAACAGCTGGTTGTGGTGTGTTTCTGTCACTCCTGAATGTACCAGCAAATCTTGGTAGGGATTTTTTTTGCAGGAGAGTTTCACTTAACCAGTGAATATTATGGGTAACATCTGGGCCAGCTGCCTAGGTAATCATGAGCAGCAAGAAAGAAGGGAAGTGCCCCCATCATTTAAAATTATACATGTGGCTCCTGCTCTTTTCTTGGCATTTGTTGCTGACCATCTCCGAGAGTCTCTGGCTGTGTGGTAGCTTTTGTAGCTCTAATTAGACACCTAAATATCCATTTAGCCAAGCTTTTCATTTCACTGGGCATCAGGGTACCTAAGAGCTAAGCATTGCAGCACTAAAATTGAGTTTTCTGCATCACTCAGCCTCTACTTTGCAGTGAGCTTTGCATGGGAATCTCATTTTTCCCCTTGAGTAATAAAAAGCTTGCAAAGAGGCAAATTAGCTCTCTGGATTTAATTATGCATATACACCAGTAATGGGAGTAATTGCACTGTCTCAGTCACATTGCACAGTGTATTTGAAACCAAGCTGAAGACATACCACTGGCAGCTACAGGAAGACAGACCAGATAAGAGGACACCAGGTGCAATGAGGCTACAAGATTATAATCTCACCTGCTCTGATAATTAACAGCCACAACTCTCACCCTACAGATCACAGTTGTCTCTGTCACTCTCTTCTCATGAAGGGATACTATCAGATAGTCATCCCTGTGCAAGACATCCTCCTGTATGAAAGCTAAAGAGCTGCAGGAGGAAGTGTATCTCCTTAATATATATTCACTAAGAGCCTCAAATCACCTGACTGCTACCTGGAGCTGCCTGTAGAACAGGGGCACACACCAGGTATTTGTGGTCTTAAGCTGAAACATCCCAGGGCTCATGTCTGCTCTGCTAATTCTGTGCTGCTGTGCAAAACAAAACTCAAATATGCAGGAAAAAATTACTCATCATCCACCAAGTTGTTCCAGGACACAACCCTCCTCCTGCACCTGGCCTGGCAACATAATACTCAGCAATACACTGCTCCAGCCATCTAGTCACTCAACAAATTATTGAAGTAGAACTGAACGAAAGAGGCACACTAGAAGTGCTTCCCATGGGCACTGTGTGGTACTGGGAAGTACAGGACATGATCTGTGTGTGTGACTAGCACAGGAAAAGGAAGCTTGAATTAGTCCAAATTTGTGGAGAAACATCTCTATTTGCTTCCTGGTACAAACGCTGAGGCAAAACTCCATGGCAGTTTTGCCTGGTTTGCTGTCACATCCTCCTGGTCCTCTGTGGTCTCTCCCAGAACAGTCAGCACTGTCACCCTGTTTCAAAATAGTCACTCACCTCCCACGTCCTTCTCCTTTCTGAAGGCCTGAAGGTGTTTTCATCTTCTTTGACACCATGCCAGACTTTAATTCCTTGATCCTAGCAGTAGCCTTGGAGGTCTTCAAATGCACTCAGTGCTCTTCAAGCTCACCTTCCTCCTTCTGTACTTCTGTACTTCTATACTTAGAAAATAGCAAATAATGGAATTTGGCAGTTATCCTGTCATTTGTCTTCATCAGATACAGTTGAGTTTAAAGATCCAAAACAAATTACTGAAGAAACATGTGTTCAGATGACACAAAATATATTCAGAGAAGGATGTGTAATTGCACTTGGGAATGAAAAAGTAGACCATACACTCATGAAAAAACAATGCTACTGTCAACTTGAGGTTTTTTTTAAAATAAGGGAAATAGCAAAATTTTTGAGTTGAATTTTTTTCAGTATTGACACCACAGAAGAGAAATTCTTGGGCGTGTCACAACCCTCTGTGCCAACATGATCAAAGTCAGCCATTTCCTGAGAAAAGGTAAGGGCAGTTTTGGAGTTTGTATATATAGAAGCATGTATGGTGATCTGGAAGAAACACCAATCTTTTTGGTAAAAGTGGTGTGTCTGTCACAAAGCATAGGTAGGTCTCAAGAAGTGAGGTGCTAATGGTAAGGATTGACCGACCTTTGGACTTAAAACGTGAGGGAAATCATACTAATTCTAAGGACAGGAAGCAGATCACGTTTCAGCTGTGGGGTGTATTCTATACAGGTGACAGCATAATAAAGTTACTTGACAGAAGCTGTTTAATGCAAAAACACTTTACTATCTGATTCTCCATAATCTTTCATGTTTGGCTGACATTTGTCTTGCAAAAGAGAGTTCAAAATGAGTGCATAACACACCTCCATCCGCAATGAGTGGAAAATTCTGAATAGGTATGTATGTGCTCAAAACCCATTTTCCGTAAGTATAAGCAAACAGAAAGATTATATGACAAAAAAGAGTCAATGAATTTATGTTTGGAGTTCAAGTGAGTGACACCAACCCAAGGACAAAAAAGATCAAAGTGCCACTCTGCACACACACATGCTAACTGGGAAAAAACATGTCATATTTATAGTCAAACCTTCTAGAACTGTGTATTTCAAGTAAAATGGTATGCTACTGGATAAAACATGCTCCTGTCACATCTTCCTTATATCTATGCTGTAAAGCCAGGATAGATGAACTATCTACATCATCTTAACTTAAATACCTTTGGCCAAGACACTGGAACAGAGGGGATTTACAGAGAGTGCAAAATCTGTTCTTCATTTACCTAGAACATATCCCTACAGTCATAAGTGTGGAATGAGATAACACCATTCAGCAAACAGATCATGCAGAGTCTGGCATTTCCCTTTGGGCATTAAAGCAGAGACAAAAAAATGCATAAACAACCCAAGATCTAAATAATGGAAGGGAATCTCAGCACAGTTAATTAAAGCACTGAGATGCCAGTGTCCTACCCGTGACAATAGGAAATATTGTCCTTCTTTAAAGGCTCAAAACTTTACAGAACACAAATGCATTCTTTTCTCTTCCTTCCCTCTCCCCCTCTTCTACCCATTGTTGCAAAAATTTGTTTTTCTTCTGAGAAAAATGACATTTCACCATCCACTTTTAAGTATTTATTGGTAAATTTAGTTTTCCTTTATATTCCTTAGCATTCCAGCTTCCCCCATCATTTCACCAGAGTACATTAGTCTGGATTGGTGAAGATTAGAAAAATGTTGTGGGTGTTTGGTTTTTTTTCTTCCCCTTGCTCAAATCAGTGTGTTATAAACATCATCCTCAGCCAGTGAATCCTGTGATTCTTCATCAACAGGAAGCTCCAGCTGAAACAGTGGCAAACTCCTGCAACCTTCAGTGGCCCTTGAGAAGGACAAATATACATGCATGCATATGTATATGTGTATTTAAATATATATACACATATACACATACACAGTGTAAAAAGAAGAGAGGGGATACAGGTGAATCTGGAAAGTCATGGCTCTCCCTTCAGAGAATTATCTGAGTAGCAAAACCACTATGGGAGAGCTCCATAAAGTTGAAGGCAGAGCTGATCAGAGGGATGAAGCTGGTGGGGTCCACTCTAAAGCAAGTTTGCTGCACACATAAGAAGCCATTATCTGAGAGCAAGGCAACACATAGATGAAATTGTAGGGCAGAGATGGGCAGAGCAGGCATATGCTACCCTCAGATTGCTTCCCTGCATTCCCCTGTTGAACTTGTTCATGACATTTAAGAGCTGTCACTGCTTTTGCCAGAGCTGGAAAGAGGGCAGAGCCTGCTCCCAGAGAACTGGGAGAAGATAACTACCCTTTAGGACTGCAGGGCTAAACACTGTATGGAGGGAAAAGAAGTCCAGTCATCCTTTTTCAGTTCAGGGGACACCTGTGAGCTCTTCCAAGACATGACCTAAAGATAATTTATTCTGCATTACACTATCATTAAGCATTAGTGCCCTAATTAAAATGATTCACAGCTTAGTTTTGTTTCTGTGTTATTCCAGCTGGTGGTGGAACACGGGATGAAGGAGGGATTATAGTGCCTCTTTATGCATCTGACAAGAGACAGCTTATGTGCTCTAGGCTATCCCAAGAGCCCTGTCCAGCTTTCAGTTCTGCTGCCACCACTGGCACATCAAACATCCTCAAATTTTAGGGCCAGATTTCCTTTCCAGGGTGGAAAAGATGGCAAAGGACAAAAGGAACTTTTACCCTCTCAGCCACATGCCGGCAGGCAGCTCCAGCTCACCGGCACTGAGTTGCCGCATGGTCAGCCCCAGGGCTGGCATTGCTCCCTGAGGTGCTGTGAAAAAGGACTGTGGTGGCTCAGCTGTCCTGCAGCAAAAGGATGGGCCCATGGTGATGCTGTGCACCATCAGTCCTGCCACCTGCACCCTCTGCCCTGGGGGCAGAGTCATTTTCTTACATGGAGAAGAGTGCTACAGCCAAAAACTGCAGGTAGGGAGCAAATAATAAATCATCCTATTTAAACAACATCAGTCCTCAGAAACTACCTGCCTGATGCTAACGTGACATCTCAGGACGAAGAAATTCAGGATTTCCCCTAGGAAAACATCCAAGACTTAGATGTTGACCCCTAAGGGAGCCCAGACCTCGGTGTATAGAGAGCTTACATTGTTACTACAGTGGCAAAACTCAAAGGCATCATAGGTTTTATTAGCTAGCTCAAAGCTCCGTATTTTACTTCAGATTGCTGAAGTGCTTTTTCAACACTTTACTAAACTATTGAGTGGCCTATTTATAGTCTGACCTCAAAACCAGTTAAGATTTCAAATGAGTTTAAAAAAAATTTCAGGCAGGTCAAAGCCATAAGACTATATGTCTTGGAAATGGCTGCTCACAAATCCCTGGGGTTTCTAAAGCTTTTATCTAAACAGTGGGCAAAGACTGCAATTGTCTGATGCAGAATCTCTGATATTCACCCTCCACCACCCCTTCAACACTTACCCTTGAAGCATAGTTTTCAGAATGGATCCCGAAAGGTTGTAAATATAAAAGATAGCAAATAAACTAAGCTAAGTACTAACTTTCAGATATTTCAGATCACAAAAAACCCAGTAATACTCATATAAAATAAACCAGATGAAAAAGCAAAGAAATAATTATACAAAAGGGTTGAGAGTAAAACACAAAGGATGGAAAGAGGAATGCTAGTATGAAGTTTAAGATCTCTGCAGAGCTCAGTTTGCATTGTGTCCCAGGCTCTATGTTCAGATGGAGCCATGTGCACATCTTGGTCTGTCTACAAAGAGAAACAAAGTCTCTGCTGTCAACCCCCAGTCACCAGCTATATTTATTTTGGGGCTCGGTGCAAACAGATTTTGTGAAGGAGCACTGAGGAAGGGAGCAAGATAAAGGCTATCACCTCCAAAATCTACATACATTCAAGTGGGAGTTACTGCAGTAACAACATGAGCAATACAAATCCCAACACACGTCCTGTCAGTTCTTCTTACAAGTGTCCCTTAGCCTGATTCTCTGTTTCACCTCCTCCTTACCCAGGCAATATTTAGCAATAATCTGGTAGTTGTGGATCACAAAAGATCTATGCAGAAAATTTTCCATACAGGAGGAACACTCACTGATAGCGTATAGGTTCATGGGGGATCATCCCTTGTTCCTACAGGGAGCTCCACTGAAGCAATGAAGTCAATGGGATGACACTGTGGATGGCCTAACCTACATTTAAGAAATCAGCCATGACCATCATTGCCAACATTGCTCAGGAAAATTCAATATAAACAGGGTACTTCCTAGTAATAAAAATATGTATTGTACCCTCGAACTCTGATGAATGGCATCTCTAACTGTCTTCTGGTGTTTTTACTAAGAAGTTACACCAAGGGACCATATCCAGCAAAGAGATCTAAGATTTTGGTGACACAAATAAGCAGCAGCAAAAGGAGCTGTGGAATGGGTAATAACTTATACTGTAGATCATAACAAACTTCTATTATAGCCACAGTAGAGTGTTGCCAAGAGAACATGATAACAAACTGATATCTAATTTTTTTTATGGCAAATGACTTCTTTTGCTGCAGTAGTTAGTGTGAGTTAAAATGAGCTTAGAGTATAAATTGTAAAGACAGTCTACGCCATGGTCCCTGTATTTTTAGGAAGCCCATTTCCATAACTTTCTTGGCCAAACAGGAATATCTTTCAGATCACACATTAAATAAGAGAATGTCTTCCACTTTTCTGATAGGTACAAAGAAGGCCAGTAAATTACGGGTGCATATCAGAGTTCAAATGCTTGTATAAAGGAATTTAATACAATAGGATAAAACCAACCTATGTTCTAAGCATTTCTGAGGGTTTCCAAGTGATGCCACATCAGTCAGGAATGAGCTGGTGCCACGTCCTTAGGAGTCCCTGTGATTGAGCTGTGGCAGCTGCTGGTTCTGCAGAAGAAGGTGCGTGCAAGGGGACAGACATCTCTGTGTGGCAGTGCCCAACTCTCCTTGCTGTGTTAGGGAGAGCCAGCAGGATTTCTCTCAGTTGGTTTAATTCAGAGCAAATAACTTCACTCCCAGAACAGGAATGTGTTTGAAATGGCACTGTGTCTGTGTCTTAATCCATCCCTCTCTGTTCCCAGGGCGGACATGCAAATATGAAATGATTCCCTGGTTTAGCCAGCAGCAAGTAAAATATTCTTAAGCTGCTCAGCCCTGCCAAGAACCTGCATTAGCCACTGGCTCTGAAAAAGGCTGCAGTTCCCCCATCTCATGGCCGGGAGAATTCTGCCAGGGATTTTTGGAAGTCTTTGTGCTTTCTGCAGTTATTGGATTGTGTCATGAATAGGCCTGCATTTATCGTCAGCCTTGTGATGCTTTCAGCTCTCTCCTTGAACACACAGCTTTCTGTTGCCTTCCCAAAAAGTAGAGCTGCTAAGCAAGGAAATTGCTGGGAAAGCTTCCATAAGTACATCTAGTCCCCAGCAAATCACAGCAATCAGTCTAATAGAGAAATTTAACAGTCTTTCTAGTAACTTTGTTGCACTAACTGCACATTACTGGGGTTACTCACAGTAATTCATCCATGCTGTAAGTCACCTCACCACAACAGCCTGGATTTTCTGCTGCCTGCTTTGCTCCTCAGTCATTAGTGACACGAGGTTCAGAGGTTCTATCCTTATCCCACTTGCCATGCTGCACCAGCGGTGAGGAGCGGACACAGCAGAGAAGAGAATGACATTCTCAATGCAAATATCCTACAGAAAGCAGATTGGGAGCTCCATTTATTCATTTCTTTCCTACACTAATGCATATAAATATAAACCTGACTTACTGTCAGCAGGCAAGCGCTGCTGGAGCACATCAAATCCCCTGAAAACGAGAGGCCAGGGAAGAGGTTCTGAAGCCACATGTGGGCAGAATGGACTAGCTGCAAATTGGTGTTGGCCCTTCAAAGAGGATGGTGCCAGTCGTGCAGCTCAAGATGAGCACAGGGGAAGGTCAGCTGATGAAACAACACGATGTCTAGCCCACAGCACACAAGATAATAAGAAGGGATTGAGCAGTATGGAAATCTTACACATGTAAAATATTAATGAAACACAGTTTGCTTTTGCACAAAAGAGAAAAAACTGAGACCTTGGAGAATTCACTCCCTTAAGATTGACTTAATGTGTATGTCACAGCTGAGGCACTTACTACTAAGTACAGGCTATTTACTAAGCTTTTCTTACATTGCTCTAATTTCTTCTTTTTAATGGCTTTGCTTTTGGAAAACTTTCCTATTACAGTTGATTGTTATAAGTTGTCTTCATGTAGGAAAACAGAGCCAAGTATGCAAGGCAAGAGGATTACAATCGCCCTAAGTTAAACATGTGCTTAAAGCACTCGAGTGGATGGCTGAAGTGTTACCCAATTTACTGGATCTCAGCCTTGAGAACAAGAAAATTTCCCATTCATCCTTAAGGGGAGCTCAGCCTGTGACAATGTCTACAGCACAGTTCAAACTTCTCAACAGCATGGATTATAAAATGGCTTCAGACCCCCAGGAAATCAACAAGTCTTTAAGAAACCAATAGCAGCATCAAACACTTCAGTTAGCAGTTACAATCACTAGTTAGCAGTGATGATCAAAAGGAAGTTTGACCTTGTTTTTCCTTTTTTCCTTGGCATGGAGCAATCATGTAAAAATTCTTTTCTAAAACTGGCAGATGTATGTGGAACTGGTTTCATCTGATGGATGCTGTGATTTTTTTGCTCCCTGTAAAGGCATATGGTACAGTAGTTACCCTATTGATGTTCCCAAATTGGAAGAGGGGGATGCAGGAATCAGGTACTGATGACTGAGGTCATCTCATGATTATACTGCTCTTCCAGCTTGCAAGTACTACATGTGTGTGCCACTTCCATCTCTGGATATGGAGAAAGATGGATGAAATCAGGAAGGAATCTGCTGAAAGATCTATCAAAGATTGGAAGCAGTGCCCACCATGACCAACTTGGGGCTTGCCCATGAGGCAACTGAACTGAGAACAACGTGAAGAGACTCCAGTATTTGTTAAACCTTCAGAACTTTTTCCATTCATTGTTTAAGCTGAACAGTACAGCACAGCCTGATGGACTGGACTGATCTTGTAACAGGGTAGTTTTTCTATACCTCACTGTAAATGCTGAATTTGTTTGTAAAATCTGGGTTGGTCTCTGATTTATATCAACTATTTTGCACATATATAAGCATGCAACTCACTAAAAATAGGTACAGAATTAAGTTAACACTATCACAGTGTCATCAAACCCATTATTTGGCACCATGTGGCACAGCTTTTCTGCCGATTTCAGTAGCTGTGGCAGGGAGGTGAGGTGGACTATGCACTGCTGACCTCCACACATGGTTACAAGTCCCCTTCCAACCTGCCTAATGATGAGAATTTAATCTGGAGTATGCACAGAAGGAAAAAACCTAAATGCAATTGTGCCATTTCAATGAGCCTAATTAGCTAATAAAGGTCAGTCTCATTAGAAGCTCTTCAGGGAAAGATCCACTGAAAGAAATTAAACAGCAAAAGAATTTCAACATGCTGTCCTCCCTCACCTGCACCACACACTTCAAGGATGATTTGATGAGAAACCAAATTTCTTGAACAAGTGGTGAAGAAAGGTGTTGATACACAAGTGGTCTGTGACAACAGAAATGCATTTCTTTACTGCCAGAAGATCATTCAATGTCATGCAGGAGGTCTCTACTTACTCTCTGCACAGGACATAGTGGTCCATAAAGGAAGCCTGTCCCTTAACTACATCTCTTAATTACCTCTCTACTCTCCAGTACCCAGAATCCCATCTCCCTCCCTGTCCTGTCCTGGGTATTCAAGCTCCTACACAGCACCCTGATATGCCATTTTCTTTGATTTCTGCATATTCTGCCTCCTACAGCTATGTGTTAATAGAAGCTGTTGTCTACTTATGGGTATGACATCCTACTGTGGAATAACTCCATTCACATATTCATTCACTCCTGTAAAGACCATTCATGAGTTATGTCTATCTCCTACTTTCCACCTCAGAAAAATCTACATCCAGAAGCCATAATGTGTTACAGTACAAAAACATGCAACTGAGATGCACAAAATATTTTTTCAAAACACAGAATGGACCTTTGCCATGGTCTCCACATTGATCACCCCAGCTAAAGAAATGCCTTTAGCTATTTTTCCTGTTCTGAAAGGGCTTAGATCAAGGCTGTAGGTGGGTTAGATTTCCTTCCACATTACTAGAAATCCCTGCAGCATAAAAGGGATAGCAAACAGGTCACTCCAGTCTGAAAGCTGGAAGTTTAACTGAGAAAGAAACTGAAAGCTCTCTGGCTTGAACTGGGCAATGGAAAAAAATGCAACAGTGAAGGGGAAGAGAAAGTGATTATCTGTTTTTCCTATTGCCAAGTGAGAAGAATACAGCAGCAGCACTTCTGATGATAATATTCTAGTTCCAGCTGTCCTCTCATCTTTATGGTCCTTCTGCCATGGGAATAATGGGGAAACAGTGGTTGCTTTGGACTCAGAATGTGCACAGGTCTTAATGAAGACTCATAGCACCTCAAAGACTTTGATACCTATACCTTTTTAATGAAGATATTTTTCAGCTGGGCAAAGTTCACAGGCTCCCATCAGAAGGGTTTTATCATACTGTGCTTGTTTTGCCTGGGGTAGAGTTAATTTTCTTCACAGTAGCTGGTATGGGGCCACGTTTTGGATCTGTGCTGAAAACAGTATTGATAATATAGAGATGGTTTTGTTATTGCTGAGTGGTGCTTACACAGAGCCAAGGCCTCTTCTGCTTCTCATATCACCCCACCAGCCAGTGGGCTGGAGGTGCACAAGAAGTTGGGAGGGGTCATAGCTGGGAGATCTGACCCTGACAGATAACAGGGATATTCCATACCATATGGCATCATGCTCAGCAGGTAAAGCTGGGGAAGGAAGAGGAAGGGGGTACATTCAATGATGATGTTTGTCTTCCCAAGACACTGTTATATGTGATGGGGCCCTGCTGTCCTGGATATGGCTGAACACTTGCCTGCTCTTGGGACACAGTGAATGAATTCCTTATTTTGCTTTGCTTGCACATGCTGATTTTGCTTTAACTATTAAAATGGCTTTAATCTCAACTCATGAGCTCTCTCTCACTTTTACACTTCTGATTCTCTCCCCCAACCCACTGGGAAGGGAGTGAATGAATGACTGTGTGGGGCTTAGTTACCAGTGGCAGTTAAACCATGACATCTTCTGCCTGAGACCAGAGAAATTTGACCTAATCCTCAGAGACAACCATCTCCTTGGGGCTCAGCTGATGCAGAGACTAATCTTCCATGTTGACAGTCATAGGAACGAACTCACCATCTCATCCTGTCAATCTCACAGTTACGTACTGCAGGTCCCTGCAGTAGGTACAGGCATCTCTTGGCAAAGAGAACAGTAAACATATAGGAAGGGTGTGTGTTCGGGACACCCTCACCTCTACTGGGAAACAGAGTAAAAGACAGGCCTTCCCCCGTGGGGCTGCTGTGCCCCCTGTGACTAGATCTGCTTCAACAGAAAGGTCTAGAAGAAGAGACAACTGGTCCAGAGATCTATAGATACGAGAAGCATAGCTGCTACCCAGAAAAAGAAAGGGGTAAGGGGAGAGTTATTTCTTTATCAACGCTGAAGATGAACTTCCTTACCACTGATCCTGGAGTGCTCAGCAAGCCCTGAGGATCCTGAGTTGTTTCTCTGGACACCTTCCCTGCAGAACAGAACTCCTGACTGCAGCATCATTCACTCCTGTTGGGTTTTTCTCTAGATGCTTTGTGCAGCTTCAGGGCAAAAGAAAGATACTGTAAAACCTCCTGAGCATCCTTTAAATGCTGCTGTCTGTGACAGGATTCATATGGGGATGTCTTCCTTACCCTACTGTGGAAAGGAGAAATGTGTTTTGAATTTGTTCATTTCTTTTGTGGTCATCACAACAAAGATGATGAAAATTTATTCAAGTTGACATTTTTAGGTAGCCAGCATTAAAAAAAAAATTCCCTGCAATCTTTTGCCTGAAGAGGAGAATAAGCAGAGGAATCAAGGGATCATTAGGCAAATAAATGAAGTAATCCCCCTAAATTCAGATTTTAAACATTTCCTGTCAAAATTCTTTGATTTTCTTTGCTTCATTTACTTTTCAATTTGTTAATAAAATAAAAATTTAAAACCTTCCTAAATATTCACAATAATATTCAAACTTTACACAAAATCATTTTGATTAAATCATCTTAACTAGTTCTTTTCACAGTCATGGAGCCCTTTGTGGTTGGTGCCCTGCCTTAGTGCTACAGCACTGAGTTAATGCTGTCATGGGGCTTATAAAGGTAACATTTAAGATTTCAGCTTCTGTGTTTGCTTTCGTGTTCTTAAAGACAGATTTAAAGGGGCTTTGGAGCCCTGAACTGGCCCTTTCATTCTTGATTAACCAATAGCTGTTCACGGAGACTGGTTTTCCCTACCTTGTTTTTATACAGAGATGTTTGCTCACCTTTTTTCCTGGTAAAATTTAGCTTTGTCTCTAGCTGGCCAGAAGCAGTTCTTCATTCAGTGTTGCCTTGCACCTTCTCTGCCTCTGCTTCCTCTGCGATTTTTTGGAAGCCACCCTTTCAGGAAGGGGATTGTGCAGACAGCAGACATTAAGCAGGGAGCTGCTCCACCCAGTGGCACCACACACGCATCCTTAGCAGAAAAGCGTAGGAAACCTAGAGAGGTGTTTGAGCAAAGGATGCATACTCCTGTCCCTCGGGGAGATCACATCCCATCAAGTCCTGTCTTCAGTTGCTCCAACTCCAAGTGACACGATGCAGTTGGAAAATCAGGTCTGAACCCACAAAAGAGCTGCACCCCCTACAGTGTTACTCATTATGCTGGATGCTGGCTTCTTGCCTTGGGCCTGTCTACAGAGGCTGGACTGTTGCATGGTCCCTGTCCTGGACATCCAAGGAAAGCCTAGGTTCCCAGGCTGATACCAGTGGCTCTGGAGCCCTGCTCAGCCAGCCCAGCTCAGAGCACATGGTGCACATAGCCCCAGCCCCCGGGGGGTGATGGGGCTGCCACAGCTAGGGGCAGGCAGTGCTCGTTACACCAAAAGTAGCACAGTGCAAATATCCTTGTGCTGGTCTGACCCCATGAAATCAGGCTGTGAATAAAAGCAGTCCTTACTTTGATTAGTACAGTATATCAAAGCTTGTGTGTTGAACACACTTTCCCATAAAGCATAACCACAATAGACTGACAGACAAGAGGCCAGAAAAATCTGCTTCTGCTCATGCCCCTGGCCCCTCTCACTCGTGCTTGGCACTGGGCACAGCCAGGCAGGCTTCTGTATCAGTCAATAGCAGGGGCTCTGTGAACAAATGATGTGAAGCCAGGGCAGAAGCACTCCTGCTCCGCTGACTCACCCAGGCAGGCAGTCCAGGCCAGTCTCATTATCATCAGCTCTGAAATGTTAACAGCCAAGTCCCCCAGGGGAAGGATAATAACTCAAAGAATGGACAAAGTCAGAGGATATGCAGTTTACAGAAATACTTTAAGGTTTAAACTAAGTACAGCACTATTTTGGGAGGAGGTAAACTTAAACAATAAACCACTGAACAATAGAGGCTACTGAAAATTAGTTCCAGAACTGGATTTCTGCCTATCCCTATCTGCAAAGGGAGAAATCTAAGGGAGATTTTTAAAAGTGTGTTATGTCACGAGCAGCCCTGGATGTAAAGAGAAGACTTGTGTGTTCCTCACGTAGAACAGCCAATTAAGGCTTGACTCTCAAATATACTTTGCAGGAGACTAGAATGACTCCAGGCCACCCTGTGCCAAAACAGCCCTTAATTCATGATCTAATCCTTGTATTTTTAGACAAGAGTCCACAACATTATTCTGTTTCCTGTGTTAAAGCAGAATACTGCTAGTATTATTATTTGATAGCTTTATACTTCAACAGCTGTGAGAGCATTGGGAAAGTTCCTCTGAATTGTACCAGGTGCTGCACAGACTCAAAATTAATGGTGCCCTCTTGAAGCATCCCCAGTGCCTTACACCAGGTGGTTTAGTTTGGTGTGTAACAATGCATGGCACACATTATTCTCTAACCAGAAACTGAAACTGAAGTTCTTTGATGACTTCTTCTCTCAGTCTTGAGTGCGTGGAGGGTCTGGCAACATCAGGGAACTTCTCCACGCCCCCAGGCTGCTGGAAAGATGCTGAACACACCACTGCAGAGATCTGGGGGAACGCTGGAGCCTGGGATCAGTTCAGGGTTATGTTTTCACAGAGAACAGGCTTCTTAACCCTGAGAGGACCTAGGCTAGAGGGGAAGGGAAAGAAGTCAGGGGAACCCATCCCAAGCATGCTGTCACTACAGCATTAAAATAAGCTTTTAAGTAGGGGCAGCCTGTCTCCATGCCTCCTCTCCAAATTCACATCAGGCTTTAACAGTGCTTCTGACTTGGGCTAGCTGGCCTTGTGTGGACCACTCACTCGACTCACTGTGGTTTTGCATAATGAATAATCTATTCACCTTGGCAATGTGGATGCATGAAAAACATGTTTAATTCAGACCTCTGCTGTTAAGTTTTATGAAATTGCTCCACAGCTGCTGCCAGGATGAACAAATGGCTGTAGGAAGGTGTAAAGATTCCTAATTGCAACTACACATATATTTGTTCTCTGCCCTGTAACACACACAGTGCTGGCTGTGCACTGACTCCCAGATACTTGTAGGACTGAGAAGCTTTCTCAATCTGGCTTCAGATGCTGAGAGCTCTGTGGGGCAGAGGAATGTGACCTGTCAGAGGTGTCCAAAGAGGTGATTTTGATCTAAAGGATGAGCCCCCAGCAAGGAAACGAGATGTGATGTGTCATCTTGAGTACCAATGTGATCTCTGGACCAGCCTTGCTGACTGCATCACACTTGGCCCTGTGACAGGCCCTTTGGTTCCTCATGGTGCAGCTGACAGTCTCCCCAGGAAGAACAGCTACAGAACCTGAAATACCTTGCATTTGCTGAGCAGAGGGAAAGACCTCTGTGTTTAAATACCCTGTGTCCTCCTTGCTGGGCTGCAGCACTTGCCAACATTATGTAGGATAAGGAACAATCTCATGCATAGTGGCAGTAGTGATGATGCAAAGTGCTGCACCTTCTGGGAGGACAGGCAGATCTCTGCATGAGTTGCTACCGGTGTTATATGGTCTCTTTCCCACAATGGCATTAGCAGGACATCAGGGAATTGCATTTTCTTGCATAGAGTCCAAGAATTAGATTCTAAAAACATTTCTTATAAGCAGAAGGATAATGAGGATGAAAGAAGCAAATCCATCAGAGAAAGATAATAGCTTGGCAGGTTACCTGTTGGCATTCTTTCACCTCCTTTTTGAAGGCAGGAATGGAGTCAGGGTTTGGTAGTGCTTCCAGTTTTGCTGATCCACATTTTCTTTTAGCAGAAATGAGACAAGTGCAGAAGGATGAGTTTCCAGCAGCAGGTAAATTCAGTTTTGTCTCCAGTTCTTGCTGGCTGTTGACAGGAAGACTAGAGCTTACTACATACAACTTCATTACCAAATCCTGTGTGTTGCCTTTACATCTCTTGCCCTGGGGGGCCATAGAGATAGAATGCTCTTCAGCCAAATCTCTAAGAACAAATTTTTCACCACTCATCAAACCGCTTGTTCCTTTTCAGCTTGCTCAACTGAATACAACTGAGTGCTTCAGCTCTAAGACTACTGTAGAAAAAGTACTGAAAGAATTTGATGGTGATGGCAATGGACATACACAAGGGGAAGAAGAGGCTGGCCTTCAGGACATTGTTGGGGCACAGGCCTACAGAGGATACACCTCCTCATGTTGCCCTTTCTTTTTAATTAATGTACTCATCTTGGCCGCAAATTTGTGGTCGCAGGCAGCAGTGGCAGCCCCACACTGCTCCTTGTGTCCAGTGAGCTGCCAGCTGCCCCTAGGAAAGAACCTCCTAATGTTGCAAAAGCTCTGTTTCATAAACCACATGTGCAAACCAGCTGTTCACGTACAGATGATGCATTCCAACATTGTTTTCATGCTTACCTTACTTACATAACTGGAAGCATAAAAAAAAAGAAAATTTTGTTTTAGCTGAAGAACACTGCAGCAGCAATTTTACAGATGATGCTTTAGGTTAAACTGATCCCACCTCCACTTTTCACTCAGCTGAACAACTGAAAACTTCATCCCAAGAAACACTAAGGCACAGCTGGGGTATTTCTGCTTCTGCTGCTGCTTTAAGATTAGGAACCACATCCATTAGTCCACAACAGTGGATGTAAAAAGCAGGAACTGCACATTTTTTATCACTTGACAGCTGATTCTACCTGCTGAGAAGAAACTCTGCTGTCTGCAGTCTTGATTCAGCACAGCAGGAGGAAAATGGCCTATGGCAAACGCACTACACATCTAAAAAGCATTACAACTATAAAAAGGTAGGAGGAGAAACAGGGATTGAGCAGAGGTGCCACTTACAAAAAGTTAAAGAAGCATTCTTGAGGAAAGTGAGTTTTGCTAGAAAATCAGGATGTGTAATTCTTTTAATCTCCAGCCTGCATCTGTGGAAGATGTGGAGTAAGAGGAAAATAGGGAAATCATGCAATAAGATCATTACATGCTTTCTTTTACTAGGGAACTGCTGCCAAACTACCAGCATGTCATCTTCTTTCTCATGACGACAAAGTAATATCAATAGCATGTACTTGCTGAGAAACACAGTTATCTCTCAGAAACACAAAACCCCTCAGAAAACCAAAGCTAAATCAGCCCTGATTTCTTAAAGAAACAAAATACAACATTTATGCTGGAAATAATACATGGACACATTAAAAACTATAAAATTGTAAGCTTCAGGGCCTTTTTCTCAGCAGACAGCATTTAGGTTCGCAGAGAAGAGCATTTTATTACAGTAACCTGGGCTTCAGCTCAGTCCCCAAGGGCGGCTGCACCATCTCTCTTGACCGCTCCAGCTGTAACATGCTCCTGCACAGTACTTTTTATTAGCAGAGAGCACTGTTCCTACACGACGTCTTTTATAAGCAGATTTCAATACCCTTCATAAAGTGGAGCTCTTGTGCCCGCTGTCTTCACTAAGAACCTGAGAGAGAGACACGAAATGTCTTGCCCAAGATTATTGCCCCCAAAACGACCGCACGGGCCGGGGCCGGGCGGCGGGGCCGCTCCCGGGCAGGCAGCGCAGCCCCCGCTGCGTTGGCCACAGGCACCAGCAGAGGGCGCTCCGGCCCTTCCCAGCCGTCACGGCCCTTCCCGCGCTCCCGCCGCCATAACCCGAGGCCGGGAAGGGCCCCGCCGGAGCTGGGGCATCCCGGCTCCTCGCCCGGCTGCCTTCGGGGACTGAGCGAAGACAGCGCTGCCCCGAGAGGCGGGTCCGGGGGTTACGGTGACCGGGGAGGCCCCAGGTCGCGGCGGCGGCTCCGGCGGCTCCCTTGGCAGTGGCACGGCTCAGCTCAGCTACCTGGATGCACTGGATGCTCCTGGATACAACCCGGAGCTCCTGGCTTCACTCTCTGGACCAAAGCCCTTTGCAGGAGTCACAGCCTGTCCTCTTAGAGCAGGGTTCCCCAGAGCAAGTCCCACAGCCCTGTGCTCGGTGACCACACTGACCCCAGCAGCCACCTCCAGGACGGCAGGGACCGTGTAGGAGCCTCCCTCCCTTTTCTTTCCTTTTACTTCGTGGGAAGGGGAGAAAGTCCTCCACGTGGCTTACCAGGGTATCTCTCCCCTGCAGCTACCCAGCCCTGCACATCTTCCGTGCCGGGCTTCTCCTGCCGCTCCCTGAGACGCTCTGTGACCCACAAGGAGAGGAGCCCCTCCCCTGGCCACCACAGGGCAGCGAGGCGCAGGGGGGAAGGGACTGCTCACCCGATCCCACCGGGAGTCTGCTTCCCAGTCACGTGCTGCAGGTCTCTCAGAGAGGTTTCCAGGTCTACATCCACATGTACTTTCAATTTCCTGAGGCGGGTTGGAGGACAGGGTGCCCTGCAGGGCCAGCTAGAAAAGCCTTCACAAGGCCTGAAACCTTGACGGCAGCTGAATCAGCAGCAAGAGAAAGCAGCCTATTATAGAGCACCAGTCCCACTTAAATACATCTGTGAGATACACTAGATATGTTCTGGGCACACTATGTGAAGTGCTCTTACACAGAACCTGGCCTATTCCTCCTGGTCAAGGTCAAAGATCTTGCTGTGTTCACTGAACTAGTGGACTTTGGCTAGAAGAAGCCCTAACCAAGTTGCCACAGGAATAACATTTCTAACACCTCCTCAACCCTAGATATGCAAATATTGCTTGGCAAAGGTCAGGCAGTTATCAGGTGTTATGTTCTTCATCTTTCCAATGGCTTTTTTCTTTTTTTGTTTTCAGACCGGGGTCAGAAAAACATGCTAAAGACAAGGCTAGTATGTTGCAGCTTCTACCTTCCTCCCCTTCATCATTACAAAAGTGTTCTCAGTGACGTCTGATCCCTCCTTCTGCATCAGGCCAGTTCCCAGCTGCCTGGCAGGCCACAATCTGCTCTTCTCCCTGTTCTTCTCTGCCACTGAAAGCATATAACATTGCAAGCTGACAGGCATGCAAGCTGCCAAAATCCTACCCAATGTGAGCCAGCACATCCTGAATTCAGTGCAGATCTTATTAGCTTCATCCAGCATGGATCAGAAATCCTCTCCACTGCTGAAAATCCTTTCCAAGACAAGGGGCTTTTTCCACCATCTGAGCAGCTCCCAGCCATCACAAGGCTGTTCCCAGAACTGGATGCTTGGTAAGTGCAATGACTGGAATGTGAAACAGAAGCAGCCTTGTGGCACTCCAAAAGCCACTTGGACCTGACAATTTCCAAGAGCTTTCAGTATATCTGAAGAAATCATAGTACTGATGGGAGAAGCAGTTAGGTCCAAATTATTATGAGGCCAAAGAGAATAAAATCCTGAAGCCAATTTTCTGGCTCTGTCTTGGCAATAGCTTACTTTCTTCCGCCTTTTTAAAAAACATAGAGTGAATCTGCCACGCACAAACTTTTTTTTAATCATCTCTCATTATCCAAAGTACCTGACACAGCAAGAAGAAACCTCTCCATGGAGACCTTGCAGTCCTGAAGCACATTGTGGAAACAGCCATCAGGCCTCATGAATAAAAAGTGAATTACAAAGTGCATTAGAGTATATCATTGTATCAGCTAATAACCTCCAAAGGGTTTCTGGTTTTATCACAGATAATAGGTACAAAAGAAGTCTTATAGCTTATCCTTAGGGATCACAGCAGGATTAGTCTCTCGGGAATAAGTGCAAGTTTTGTTTTACCTGGGCAAGAGAGAGCCGTGATTTGCATCTGCAAGGTTCCAAGAACAGAAGTGCCAAAGGGCTGAGCTGGGCAAGTGTTTCTCTACTCTGGTCCAGAGCTTTACACCATTACTGCAAACCTAAAGGTAAAACAGTTCCTTGCCGATCAGCTGTCATTTGACTTCATTGTAACCCTCCTATACCTACCTGGTTTCAGCCACCTCCTTTTCTCCCCCCATCATCTGGTAATATTCATCCCTGCTTTCTCTTTTGGTGCCAGGGGATTGTGAATATCCACAAGATGCACGCTCAGAGCTGTGACATCCACAAGAAGAGGAAATGCTCTAAAGAGCTAATGCAGGCACTGGCCAAAAAGTGGAGCCGAAACTGGCTTGCAGCATGTCAGAGCGCTGCGGGGTCTCAGACATGGTCAGGTGTTAACAGGGGGCTCCCAGGACATGACACCAGCTGGGAGCCTTTGTGTCCCTCGGCACACATCCACACCTATTTTCCTGCCTGCTGTCCTGTTCTTGATTCCAAGGATTACCTGCAGGTCCTGCACCCATGACAGCTGTGTGCGTGCATTAAACCTGCCTTCTCTCCATCCTGTTTTCTTTAATTGGGTTTTACGACTTCTCCTCCAAGCACAGTGCAGGATTTGGTAAACATCCCTGTTTCTCGGGTCTCTCCTTCCAACTTACTTGCTAGATGTTAGGTTCCCATTCCTTTCCCCATCGTAGGAGTTCTGGGCATGCACATCCCTGCACTGTTCTATTTCCAGTGGTTCTGTCTCCAGCCTTTTCCTCATATGCATCACACTCAGTGTCTGAAGAGAGTGCAAGAACTGTCCAACAATTTAGGTGTTCTCTGGGAGGAATAGGAGCAGGTGAATGATGGAGACTGGACTTCATTTGGAAGAAAGTAGTTGGAAGAAGCCTTTTCAGTTCTACATCTCTCACTCTCTCAATCATCCTCATGTGTGGGCTGCATGGAATCATTTTCATTGCCCTTGATTCTGCTTTCAGCTGGAGAAACCCAAAGCTCACTGAAAGAGAACTTAAATGACAGTCACCAGGCTAGAAACTCCTATCCCTGAGTCAATGCACATTTTAAGCCAAATGAAGATCTATCAAGAAAAGCTGGGAAAAAACAGAAGCTAAGCTAAGAGTCTGGTAGCTGGGATGCTTCCCCGGAAGATGCAATATCAAATCCCATTGGAGAGAGGAGGCAACAAAGCAGAGTCCTTCAGCATCCTGGATGAACTGTCTACCCTCTGGGGTATCTGTAGAAGGGAGGTAATACTGGCACTTTCATTGTCTCTCTGACTTTCCACCTCCCATGTTGTCTTCTTGCTGGAAACTCTTATTAGAAGCCTTTGAAGCGACCATGAAGTGCATGGACAAAAAGACTCAGTGCATACAAGCACCTACTTATCCTACTGAAGCTCCTGGAAGCAAGCTGCTTCCCCAAAGGTTCTCTAGGAATATAAACTCACAGGATAATGAGTGGGTGAATGATTAAAGGACAGGAAATAAAAGGTGGAAATGAGGAGCAAAGTTTCACAATAAAGGGAGTTCACCAGGGGAATATCAGAGGGATGAGTGTTGAAGGCTGTGATGTTTGGTGGACTTGGTAAATTACCTGGCAAATGAGTGGGTAATAAATGTGACAAACCTCCTGGTGCCATGAGGATATGCTGAGTAAAACAGAAGGGTTATCTGTGAAGAGCTGCAAACCAACCATATGCTACCAAGTGACAGAGTGAGAAGACAGCCGAAAAACTGCAACCTAGAAATTCAGAATAAAGGACATGGGAAAAACAGTGCTGACCTCATTATATCAAGACGGGCTCTTGGGCCAATTCTTATAAATAATGTCAACTTAATTTATGTTCCGTAGCAGTTAGAAAATTAAGTGTTAGAGATGCTTTGGGAAGGGGTAGTAAACAGAGAGAGAATGAGAATGTGAAGATAACACAGCAGTGCATCTGCATCCCAAAGACTGCATTCGCTTCTGGTTTGGCCATCTGCAGAAGTATTTAGCTGAATGTAATAGGCTTGGAGAAGAGCAAGGGGAAAAATTTAAAAGTGCTTCCATACAAAAAGTAAGATTAAGGCCAGAGATTGGAAAAGAGACAAATGAAAGATGATAGAATAATGGTATTTTAAACCATGAGTGGTTTGAGAACAGTAAATAGGGAATGACCATTTGCTGTCTCTGCCTTGCATTAAGTGAGAAGGGTCAGATGAGTGGAAGCTCTGAATAAGCTAACAGGGGGTTAGCTGCAGAGCCTCTGCGGGACAGATTCAGGAAGCTTACACAGGTTCTGAAAGACATGAAACAAGAGTCCGTAGAAGAAAATCCACTGAGGGCTTTTGCACACAATCGTGACCTCTCTGGTCAAAAAGTCCCTAAACCAAATTTATGCAGGTGTATTCTAGGGGAATAACCCTGTATGCCTGCCCTGTTCTTGCACCTGTACCGAGATGCCCAGTGCTGAGCACTGAGCCAGGCTGGCTTCCATCTCACCCAGTACTACCAACCCCGGGAGCTTAGATGCACCCCAGATGTGGAGTAGTGCTTCAGATCATGGAGAATACTAGATCAAATAAATAAAAAAATATTCTATTGGGATTTATTCATGTCCAGATGAGGATAACAAAGACTTTTCAGTTAAATAAGACCTAATTTATTGATATATCTGGTCTCAGAAATTAAACCAGAACTATCTCACAGTATAGATATGGTGCTAGCAGAAACTCAGCTACTGTCAGTGAGGCATTAAATACATAGATGACTACAGCCAGGTCAGAAGCATAACATCCTATGTCTCTACATTTTGATTTTTTTTTTAATTTCAGAATCAGCCTGCTTCTGTCTGTGATGCTACATCATTACCTGAAAATGTGAAAACAAATCCGTTAGTGCATTTATCCATGGCAGGAATGCAAACATGCTATCAGGATTTAAGAAGTCTCTGCATAACTGGCTGATAAGTACCTTTACAAGGTGAATAGTTTGATTACCAAGGCCTTGTATGGCCAAATAATGGATTGCTGTGCATCCCCCAGTCTGCCTGTCAGGTAGCTTCAGGTGTGTGTTAACAGACCAAGACCATAGAGAACTTGGAGGAAAGTGGGTGGCACTAGGATTAAGATGTTCCCAAAGGTTGCTACTAACTCTAAATGCCTTGATCTGTAAAGTCATTGCAGGAAGGGATTTTTGGTCATGCCTTACACACAAGGCTTGGACCTCGCTGAGTACACAGTAGCAGTTACAGGACGAACGCTAACGCCCTGGAGATGAGCCGTGCAGAACTACTTAACAGCCACTACGCCGGATGCGATGGGATCAAAAGCAGGTCAGCCAGCCTTTCCTGAGCTCAGTCTGGAGCCTTGGCCCAGGGGCACAGTGGCAGGCCTAGACCACTGGAGCACAGGGCTGCTGTGTGCTCCTGGCAGGCATGCTGGGTTTGCTGCCAGGTGGGCACCCTACCTGCTTCAGGCCCTTGGGGAGATCTCCGTTGGGCTCTATCAGTTAGCCCTGTGGTGCCTTTGAAAAATCTAGGCCCATTTTCTCATTTTGCAACTTTTTTCAGATCCCAAAGGATTTTTCTGTTTTCTTTCCCAACCCAAAGAGATGCAATTCTGAAAGAACAGTCCCTTCCCTTCAAGCCTCCTGTTTTGAGCTGATCGTGGCTACAAAGCCCACAAGTACAAAGCTATGTAAAGGGAAACCTTGCTGGTTTTCCCCCTTATGTGAGGGCAGAGGTGAAATTCAGAAGCCAGCAGAAATTGAGCATTTAACCCACTTCAGCACCTTGTGAAACTGATCCAGCCTTTATCTGTGTATTTAGACACTGCCACTTGATCTTTTCAAATCTGCTCCATATAAAAGTACTAAAAATAGTCTGTTTTAAAACAAACTAGACTGCAAGTATCCCCAAAAAATCTTAACAAATCCCACAAAGCTTCAACAAAGTTTTCTGTTTTCCCACAGGCATGCTCCGAGACTACTCTGCCACTTCCTACTTGAGAAACTTCAGTAAGAGAGAGACTGGTGTCCATTTACACACAGTTTCATTCTGCCTCTCCCCTTTCTCTGGTCATTAAATGGTTGGCATCTCACACAGAGCAGCCCTAGTTTTTCCTGTTCTGCTGGCCACTAGGTTGCTAGGAAAACACCTCAAGGGCTCTTGTCCAGGACTGCTGCAGCTCCTCCAGTGACTGTTAGCAGAATAGGTGCAGCTCTCAGATATTTGCCCCCCACAAGGGACTTTCTAGCTGACTAGATCAGCGAGAAAACCTCACACATGCAAAATTCTCCAGTTTCAACAGCCCTAAGTATGGCAAAACACAGGCAAGCACTGAGGCAAATACTCAGTAGGCAAGAAGCCTATGTACTCCTCTCCGCCCCTTCCTTTTCCCCAGGCTGTGTGTTGAGCCTGACCTGAGGAAGAACATAAAGCAAAGGAGGTGATAAAACAATCTGCCAGTCAATAATACTATTAGGACTTGCAGGCTGTGGTGGCTGACCACTCTACCAATGTGAAGCAGAAACAAGGAAGAATGGCATTTGTCAAATGCTTGTGCACAGCTTGAAAGCACCTAACCCTTCCTAAAAAATAAAGGTGCTGCAAAGAATGTTAAAAGCAAATAGATGTGTGCTTATATTATGCCACTGTTTTAGGATCAAATGTGATGGGTCAGAGAGAAAACGAGACTGAAGTGACCCCACTCACCATCCATGCTATTGCCTGCAGCAGAAGCTGGCACAGCAGAGCTCTGGGCCACTCCTCTTGCAGAGCTGGACTGAGCTGGAAGCCCTGAGGGAGGAAGGGCCAGGCAGGCAGAGTGGTTGTTTCTGCTGTGCGTGGGTAGACACATCCCAGGCGATATCTCTGTCACACTGCAATTTGGGCATGACATAGCTTGTTCCTTCCATACAGCAAAGTTACCACTGAGCCTCCCAGCTCCAGCTAAGCAAACTCATTTTGAGTGTGAGATACAAAGAAGATGCAAATGTGCCTCGGATCCTTTCACAAAATAAGTGAGCAGTCAAGATCTTCAATTCAGCCAAGTGCTTCAGTTGCTCGATTCGGTCTTGCCTTTCAGCTCAGCTCAGCCAGTTTCTCTGCCAGGATCAGTAGAGCAGCCCCTCTTGCTGCACCAGATCCTGGGAGGCAGAATAGCAGTCAGCAGCCACCAGACAAAGTGAACAAACTACCGGAAGAAAAGTGCAAGAGCAGGTGGGAAGAAGCAAGAGAAAAGAACAGAAATGAACTTTAAAACAGCACCAGGACAAGTCCCTGTTTTTTGCCACTGTGGTGTGAAACTTCTTTTTAGTTACCAGTTGGTGGCACTTGCTGCTATCACAACAGGTTAGGAAACTATGTTCAGTCCTAGTCCTTGAACACATCCTAGTTTCTGTCTCCAACTTCTTTGCATGCCAGTAGCTGATGGGCTGCTTCAGCTGCCAGGAGCAGCTCTGTAGCTGTGGCTCCCCAGCCGGCAGCACGGGTGCCCTTGAAGGCAGCACAGAGTGAAGGACAACCAGGGGGCTCAATCTAGGCCCTGATTAAAGCATGAATAAGCAGCACTGAGCACAGAAATGAGAAATCCTTACAAACAGATCAGAACTGCACTGTAGGAAATTGATAAGTGGAGTGGAGCAAACAACGCTCAGCATCCACCAAGCTGCACGGTCTCCTTTCTGCCAGGCTCCCCAAAGGGAAAACAGCAAATGTGGGTGCTCTGCTGCCAGGCTCAGGCAGGGGATAACTTGTGAACTTTCAAGAAGGGTACTGACTGCTCTGTCATGAGCTTTTGGAGAAATGTAGGCAAAACACAGCCTGCAAGTGCTGCTGAGGTTACGTCTTTCTACTAATAACCCTCATAAAAACTATTTAATGTTGAAGATAGTAATGCATTGCCCAGAGAGAGCATGCAGTCTCCCTTTTTGCATGTTTTTCTTCAAGACCCAGCTAGATAGTCCAGAGCAACTGGCTGGACAAGCAACTTCCTGAAGATCCTTCCAACCACAATTACCTTGTGATAGACCACAAATCCTGCAGCCCCCCAGCCTTGCAGTTTGCTAAGGCCATGCAAATTGCTGCTGCACTCTGGTTTTAATTCCCACAGGAGTTCCCACATGACTTGTTCACACTTGGCTATGCCACAGCCACTTTAAATCATGCAGACACCAAACATCTGGGAGAGACACAAGCTGGTGTCTCCCTCCTGAAAGGAGACACATCCATGCAAGCACAGGAAAAGTGAGAAAGGGACTTGCTTCCCGAGTGTTGGTTACTGAGTGGGGCAAAACCCCACAAGGTCCCCAGCAGCTCTTCCTCCCCTAAGCTGAGTGTGACTCACCAGGCTGCTGCTGTGTGAAGTGGGAGAGGATCTGCCTTTCCCAGACAGTGGCTGCAGTTGGTCTTCCTTGCAGAAAGAGGGTGTAGGTGGCTGCCATCAGCCACAGCCCGCCTTGGGGCTCCAGTGAGTCCAACTCCCACCAATTCCCCAGCCCCACTGCCCTCATGCCCAGCGAAAGCTGCTGGGGGAAGGGGTTCTTACTGCAGAGCTCTGAATATTTCTATGAGCTTCTTTTCCCTCTAGTGCTGCCTTAAAACGCATGGCAAGGATTTGATCACCAGAGCTCCTATCAGGAAGAGGTGAAGGCATCTGTACCTCCTTGCCCAGCTCCCATCCATTAATAACCACCTCAGCAAAGCCCATGTCTCCACTCCAGCAGTGCAGGGGGGACAGTGTCATCTCTCCTCCAGGGAATTGAGCTTTGGATGCCATACCAGCAGATAAACTGCAACCTCCTCTGTTCCCCTGCTGTCTTGCAGCAAAGCAAGTTGTTCACATGCAGGACTAACACCATGCTGAACTGTCTGCTAGGAGAGAGCTGACTGCTTTAGAAGAGGATTTGTTAGCTGTCAGCCCAAAGGAAGGCACTAAGAGACGAGAGAAGAATTACATAAAGGTTTTAAAAGCAGACAAGTCAATCCTCCTAGGTTGCGCCTGGTTTATGGGGACCTTTCCCTCAACAGGAGAAGCTGGGGAAAAGGCTCTCACAATACTTGTTCATTGAGCTGGAGCACAGCCTCCCACAGAAACAATAGGCTATCATACAGTACCCATGCTTCCAGAGGAGTAAAACCTGACTATGTTGCATTTCATCCCATCTCTTCTTCCTTAATCCCATAACTAGCTCCCCAGTCCTCTTCCCACCAGCCTCTCCCCCCACAATCCCTGCCCCTGTAATGCCTCACAGCTCACCTCTTACACACCGTTACCACCCTGTGACCTGTTGCTGTGCCCAGCACCACTTCTGGTAAGAATGTTATTCCTCATGCAAGCTGCATCGTGTCACCCCTCTGTGGTGACACCCCCACACCCTGACTGGGGGATTTTGAGAGAGGGCAGACTTCTGTTGTACCAGCCACATCCAGCTATCCAAAAAACTGTTACAGGGACAACAGCACCTTTGTGATGGAATGTAGACAAGGAATACAACACTGCTTCCAGGAATGTAAAACATTACTCTCTGGGAGAAATGGGTGAAATAGGAAGCCTGCCCCGTTACCCTCACTCCTCCCACAGCCACACACCTTCTGCTGAGGCCAGTAGCCGCTCCAGCTGTCCAGAGATGCCTGCAAGCTGGATCCTGTCCTGGTCTAGGCTGATCTAGCACTGTGTGTGGTGGGGCGTGGGAACCTCTGGCATGAATTTATCATGAACGTGGACAGGGCAACTCCTTGACCTGAAGGAAACTTTCTCCTTCAGCTCAATTACCAGGACCCAATTACAAATGGTAAGACAGCATTGAGCTTTCTTTCCAAGATTCAACCTCAATTTTTCATCAGATGCTTCTATTTGCTCTTCCTGCTTCAGAGCTCTATCGGTCGGGTAACTTCACTGCTAGAAAGAGATGACTTTTCTTTCCCCACATGCCTTGTAGGGATTTATTCAGTGAGCTGGAAGATGCTTTCCTGCAGACTGACCTAGTTCCACATTTTTGAGCTGTGAAGAATGCTGATCCAGTGGGCCAAGAAAAGATCTGTTGAAAACACTTCCAAGGTCATCTCCCACGTGAAAGATGGAGATCTGGAAAACAAAACAAACGGATTATCTGCCCCACCCTCCCAAACTTAACACCTGATGTTGCATGCTCACAGGTTTGGCGCCGGGACACTGAAAGCTCTGTGTATCCTTGGGCAGATGTGCCAAGACAATTTGGTTTTCACCTAAATTAGCTTCAGTTTTTCCAAATAAGTTCTAAAATCTCAATAAATTATAAAAACCCCACTCCTTTACAGTCACTCTGGTGAAGCTCAGAGTCACTGTTAAAGGTAGCAATCCTTGTAAATGGGGGAAAAAGATACATTTATGCAGTAATACAAGTAAAAAGTCAAGGGATAAAGTGTTTTTTATGTACCAAGTAAAGGCCTTCAAAGGGATAAAAATTAGGAATCTAATAGAGAATGGAACTCTTGCATCAACAAGCACAAGTAAAGTGGTAGAAGAAAAAAGCAGGAAGAAATGGACACTCTGGAAAGTCTTAACAAATCCAACAAAATCAGAAAATGGTTTAGAAGAACCTTTAAAATGAGTTTTATTGTCAGAATTTTACAAGTAGCCTTCAGTGGCATCATACAAGAAGAACTCTGTTGCAAAACTCTAATAAATAGTCTGCCCCAAGTCCCAAAATATTTTTTTGAAATAAAATAAAACCAAACTTAAAAATAAAAGAGAATAAAAGCAAGACTTCAGGATGCTCAGAGATGTTAGCAATATTTCCCATTTACAAATAATATCAGGCATTATATAAATCTCCTTCATACAAGTCATTAAAAAACCCAAGACATTCTAAACCTTTACAAAAGCACTCCAGAAATAGTTCCAAAGAGATCCATTTCCATGACAAAACATTAGAGAAGAACTCCATGGGGATTAGCATCACAAATGAAGTTTGAGGTTGAACTGTAGTGTGTACTTGTGTGCAGCAAGATTAAAGAGAATGAAAAAGGATTTGAAAAGAGCATGGAAGTCTGTGACAAGACTATGCCAATGATTTTAATCTGTGCATTTGAGAATGTGATAAAGGGGAGGGAGAGGATGCTCTCAAAATTAACCCTCAAATACACTGCACTTTATGGAAGGCAATATTTACTAAGGTAGTAACTGCATCCTCAGAAGGGAGTAGAAAAAGTTTCTCAGCACACTGCACAGTTCAATGCCTGTGCAGACTGCAGTGCTTAAAAGTTGTATTTTGACACCTAAAAGGTATTTTCTGTAGAGGTAACACGTTGTGGCAAGTTAGCTGTTCCTTCAAAGAACAAGAAATTAACTTTGCTGGCATGAGGCAGTTTGGGAAATCTCGTGCTAGACAGTTTCACTGGGCACTGGGGATTTCAGAGCTCCAATCCTGTCCCAGTGCTTTGAAAAATACACTTCTCTAATTCCCCTTTACATATTTCTCTATCTTCCATAGTAAAGGATTTATAAGATCTCTCAAGCAATAAAACACAACCTGAATAAACTTTTCTCAAATCTGCTGTGATTTGAGAAAACCAGAGAAATGGAATGGGAGGGCAGGTACACCGTGATGGTTTGTGTGGATTTTCACGGAAACGTTTCAGGGGGGAAAAAAAAAAAAAATCTTAATCTCTTTACAACTTCAGCCTAAGTCTTCTGCACGTATGCAAGCCACAGACTCCCCTGGAAGGGAAGGGGGCTGTACTTAAGCAATCCAGCAACAGTGCTCAGTTATGCCTCAGCCTGCCTGACGTGGTATGAACTGCAGCATGCCTCGTTTTGCTGTTTGTAAAGGTACTTGAAGCCATTGTTTCCACAGGAAACAAAGGCCACCAGAAATGCTAATGCAATAGATGTGTGATAATATGCCTCACCCATGGCTCACCTCTCCAGTCTCTCTCTCCTGCTGTGATGCTGGCTGTACTGTACCCTACACTATGCACACGCGCTCTCGGCAATGTATGGGAAGGTAGCACTGGTAATCAAGCGCAAATTGCTAAGGAGACACCTAAAACATTGCATTACATCTCCTTGTCTGTGGCATACTTCAGAAAACAATGTTAGAAGAGCAGTAAAATAAACATTTCTTTCTAATTTTCTAGATGTCATAATATTTGCCAAAGCTGCAAGGAAAAGCAGATTACCTGAAACAGAGAGAAAGGAGTTAATGGAAACAGAGGCAGATGGAACAGCAAGCCTGATCCCAGCCTCCAAATCATTTTGTACATAACAGATAAAGAGACAATGTGCAAAAAATAGACATTCACATTTTAGCAGTTAAACTTTTATTTTACCTTTTTAAAATTATTTACTTTGTTTTTTTCTACAAAAGGCAGACATTGATTGTTGATCTGCAATTGTTCTGAGTGCGCGCAGAGATGCAAAAAAGGCTTATTGGAGGATGAAGAACAGGGAATTGCTCTGACTATACTTTCACATGTCATAATTAAGGTGGCATTAAAGCTTAAGTCCCAGTAATAATATTCATAACAGATAGTTTCCTTCCCCGTACACCATTCTCAGTTCATATCAATTGTGTTGAAAACCCATTCGGTGAATTTCTTCAGTTTTTCGGTTGCATTCTGGGATTCCTCCTGTAACCTCAAGTTGTCTTCCCGCAAATGTTGCACTTCAGCCTGAAGGCTGGCCTTGTCCTCTTTTTCCTTAGGCATAAGGAAAAATACAGATCTTAGTGGAAATTTTAGGTCATGCTTCCTTTCTATCTAGAGCAGCAAAAATCTCTTAAGAGAGCATGAGTCTCATTCTTTCAAAGGATTGTATGTGCAGTAACACATCTGTTTATATCCAAGGAACATTAGTGACATTTCCCTCCTGACATTTTGCTTGCATGAACAAGATTTCTCTGTATTAAATTCTAATACGGAAGCTAGCTCCCCACGTGGCCCAATAAAATCGGGCATGACCTGTTCTGTATGCACAAGTGCTGATGGTTAACTAAGTAAAGGGCAGGGCATCTTCCTGCAAGCATTTTCCCGGCTAAGAGACTTCATCTCACTACAGAAGATCTTCTTGGACCAAGTAGGCATTAACACAATACAGGAAGTTTCCACAGCAGAAATTACATGTCTAGATAACACTGTCAACTTTTCAACATCAGCAGGATACATTTATGTGGACTAACTTCAAGCCTTTTCCAGTGTCACCTGAATTAGGAATGGAGGTACTGTGAATCACCCTCCTAATTTAAGCAGAGGAATCAAACGCCTACAAATTGAGACACCCCATCCCAGCCATGCATAATTAAAAGCCTGAGAAAAGTAGTAAAGAAATGTCTTTTTCTCATACAAGGATGAGACTGTCACAGGCTCAGCCATAGCAAAGCAGGATTACACAGTTATTAGCACCACCAAGCACTAAATATATCTTACAAAATCCTTCTGTAGATGAAATGCATACCTTCCTTAAATCTTCTTGCAGCATCTTCAGCAAACCTTCCAGTTGGTCCACTTTAGAGGCGAGAGTTGGAGGAGATTCTTTACTGTTGAAAGCAGTAAACGAGAATAGATATTGCTATGATTTACTGTCTTTACAAGGGGTAGCTCACAGCTTTGTCTCTACCAAATGGCTTCATGAAGGTATGCACTTGGGTACACCAAGAAATCACAAAATGAACATAACAAAGAGTACATGGAACACATACAGCATATTAAACAACAGAACAAATTAACTCATGATTAATTGGGGCCATCCTAACACTTCCTTCTACTTGAACTTACATGTCTTGAATTACCATTTGGGCAGGTTCATGAACATCTCAGACAAGAAAAAACCTGCAAAAAGGTTCAACTGGACTTATGGTTCTTCTCTTTTCATCTCCCAACTCCATCTTCATGAGAACTTGCAAAGAGTTCTTCTGTAAAGCCTGGAGATGGCTTCCAAATAAATGTATCCCTACTCTTTTCCTTGGTGTGTAGCTGAGGAAGCCTGCACATCTGGTGTATTTACTTACCCTGTATAAGGCTTTATCTGTGCAGTAAGCTGGTCCTCAGCCTGATCACTGCTGGAGGCAGCGCTCACAGGTCTGTGATTTTCATCAGCAGCAGCAAAGAATGAAGCTCGCTGAACTGAGAAGGCAAACATCAGACAAAAACAATGGCAGCAGTAATGATTATTTATTCATGCCCGGCACAACAGCTATGCTGCAGGATCTCAGCAATCTAAGTCTGTTTCAAGCAAGACAAAGTGATGGAATGACATACCAATACCCACTTGACAGACGCAAACTAACACTGCAAGGGTTTGCACCAGGTTTTCCACTATACTGGATTGAAAAAGCAAGTAGTGGCTCTGGCACAGCACTGCATATTCACACAGACCAAGCATCACTCTCAGGCTACAAAGCTCTCCAGAAGGGAGGTACAAAGCAGAGATACCTCGGCAGTGCTTACAAGACAACCCAAGGCCAGTTCCAAAAGAGGCAAGAAGCCAAGCTGGAACAACCAGCACTGTGCAGAACTTCCTGGGTACAACTGCATGACATCAACCAATAACTGAATAACTATATTTAATTTCCTCCACTCAATAAAGAATCCCTTTATCTTGAGGAAAGAAAAGCTCACCGTACGCAATTTGACCAATGTCATTTTTCAGAATCTGAAACTTTTTCCTTATGCCTTACAAAACATTTTCAGATTGCAACATGAAACCTCTTTCCTGCCATGTGTGTGTATTTCTTGTCCCATAACTGCTCGAATGTTTTAACATATCTCTAAATCACTATCACATGTGGTGTGTAAACTACTGATTGCTCCTACCTCTGGAGTCTCCTAGGATAAACAGTAACATAAACAATTTTCAGTTTAATAAATTAACCTCTTTCTCCCTCAGCAGCTGTTGGGCTCTCCCTGGAAACAGAACAGTATTGTTTTTACCTGTTTGGCAAATTTTTATACTAGAGGTTGGTGTAGCTCAGGGATCTAGAAAGTTTCTCTTTAAGCTGGTACAGATACCACGATCTGTAATTTCAGGGGTTTGTGCTGAGGACACCAATCCGTGGTGTAGAAGAGGTGTCCAGGATCACAAATCAGAACTTAGGCTCCTTGGTATGTGTCAATCCCTACTGGCACCTGCCAGAGACTAGAGACTGGAATTATATTGAGACCAGACAACTAATGACCAATGGGATTATATTGAGATCCTTCTCCACGTCAAATTTGAATATATTTTTATAGCAGTGGGATGAAGGTGCTAGCTAACACTTTACTCCAGCTTTTCTTCATCTGAGCTGTCAGTGTGTTATCTTGACCACACTGACTGTGTTCACACTTCTAAAGAGAAACACAAGTGAGTCTGGGGCCTACAAAGTGAGGGATTCAGGTTAATGAGGGCAGTCAAATCTCACCAAAAAACAGGGGATCCTCTAAAGAGAAACTGCCAACCACAGGGAAATGTGTTAAAAGTTGACTTTCACCCATATGTAGTGATGAAAAAACCATTACTACAAATTCATCTCCTCTTGGCTTACTTTGAATACTCTTCCCAAAGACCGCACAGCAAAAATATGAGCCATGGTGCTCCTCCACCTCCTCTGGCAGCAGAGCAGAGCACACGTGTACATCCTGAACACCCACGGAGACACGCACTGTCTTAATGATGTGTAAGGCTACTACCAGGGAACAGCCAAAAAATCAAGTTACTTCACAGCCTTCTCCAACCATGCTGAATAATGTCTAAGAGATTCAGGACCAGTGAAAACACTTCTATGAACGTGGGAGGCATTTATGCAGATATTAGGAATAGGTACTTCTGTTTAACATACCTAGAAGACTTTTCCACTGGATTATAGTAAGGTAAATTCTCTTTGGTCTAAACTGCATTTAATTGTACGTTCAAATGTATCTAGGCAGCTCAGAATTCTCTTCAACTTACTAAGTGTCATGGAGATGGAAAATGACATAGGATGAAAAGCACTTATGTGCAAATCTATGTCTTTAGGGTATGCAAAGGCAAGAATGGCAATGGAAAAGTATATATGAACAAGGCAAGATAATTTCCCAAATTATCTTGGTAGCAAACTTCAGCTGCACTACATACACTTCTTGCTAGTGTGGTAAGCGAGCAATTATTTGTGAGCCCATGTGCTTTTTCCCTACTATATGACTTTATTTTTGCACTTTTGTGACGTATGTCTTTTCAACACCAGCTGTGATATCTGCAACTGCTTTACATGAAATGAAAAGTGGCCAGTTTCACAGAGGTTTGGCCATACCATAGCACAAAGGAATTCCATATAAAGAAATGGTATCTGAGTATTACATATAAAGTTTCAGGCTCTTAAGACTTGAGTTGGTATTTTAAATGAGCTTAAACTTCAGCCTAAGTAGAAAACTAAGAACAACAAAAACAAAGTCAGGATTAACATAAACCCAAACCACAAAACTCACAGTCCTTAATGAAGCATGTACAAACACCAGCTTCCTAAGTGTTGTATTCCAAAAACATACCTTCAAAGGCTTTGGCAGCATCTACCAAGTTTGACCAGTCGAGATCAGAGGCAGAATCAGGCAATGGCATAAGACCAGGGTCTGGCATGGGCTGCCGTCTTTGCTCCTGGATATCTGTGAGGGAGCTGTCTGAGGCAGAAAACTCTCCTAGAGCGATGATGCAGAATAGATTATAAACTCCACAAAAGCATCCCAAAACTCCTTTCTTAATACTATTGCATACCCTATTTTTAACTTCTCTGGCATAGCACTTTTGGAACCAAAATTCAGTAGAATGTTTGACAGCTGCAGTTGACCAGATACAGTCCTCTACAAGGCCCTTTTCTAAAGCCAGGACATTTGGCTCCTTTCTCACTTGCCTGAATCTTTGCAGCTGAGCACTTCAAAAGCCAATTTCTGACTCCCACCAGCGCTGGGGCTGGGGGCAATACTCTTCTACCCCACCATCCCTGCCTCTGCACAAGCTGAAGATACTTTAGAGGGCTCTGCAGCTTGCTGGGTCTTCTGCACTCCCTGGCACCTATTTGCTCCTGTAAAAATACAAAATCGTGGGGTTTTTTTCCTTCCTCTCTTTACAACCTTGTAAACCAATGGGAGGTGACTTAAGCCTACCAAGATGAATCAGAACAAGAAAACCCTCAAAATTACTTCCAGAGCATTGCACATCTCTCAGCAGTTTAGTGAAACCTTCAGATCCTTACTAAAAAATAGCCACACCCATCTGTAAGCTGGTACATGGGTCACTATGGAAAAACAACATCGGCAAGCTTGAAAGAAGGAGATGAAATCCCTATAATTTTTGTGCAAATTAAAACAACAAAAGTGAAATACTTAGATTTTCACCACTAATTTTGGCAAGACCAAACTGTCAATCAAGAATTACCTACTTTATTTCAGTTTACTGGCTGGACAATCAAAAAATGTCCAATGCCTTGTCACATGTGCAAGCTCAGAAGCAACAACAACATTGCTTCCTCATGCCCTCTGTCAGGGTGTAAAAGAAAAGTTTTGAAAACTTTGTAGGTAGTATCAGAAGCACCAGAGATGCAGGGGTGAGAAGATAGCCTGGGCACCTGGGACGAAGCTTCAGAGAAGTTTTAGTGAAGAGTCTGCTTGGATCAGAGAACAGAAATACAGTGTGACAGGCAGGATACAATCGCAAAATGCCATGAGTTGAGCAGCGTATTTCCCCTCCCCTCCTTTTTTTTTTTTTTGATAGTCTAATAACTATGCAACTTCAATAACTAAAATAACTTTCTAAGAACTTCAGCTAAATCATATTGCTGACCAGACCAGAAAAGCTACACTACATTCACTTCACTGCTCAAAAATCTTGATAATTTTCCTGTGTGTATTTACTTTTTGTAAACGTAATTTCAGCTCAGTATTAACACTGAGAATTCTTGTATTATCATGTGAAGGAGTTATTTTGGAAATCATTAACACGAAAATATTTTCAATTAGTGAAAAGATACACAGAATTAGATGAAAATACTAACCATTTGAAAAACTACCTGTTTTAGAAGTGTGAGCTGGATTGTTAAGACAGATGAGTAAACATGAGCATTTTGAGCTCACTATTTTCCCTCTTCAAAAAAATGGATATGCTCTGGAATCTCTGAAGTAAAAGAATTTTGAATAGCTGCAGGCCAACAAATACTTGCAGCACTACGTATGTAGCTTACTTAATCCTTTTCTCAGCAAAGTGTGTGTATGTGTGAAGACAATTCGTGTGCCACTCAAATAGCTGGTCCTTTTATCATGCAGCCCCTACATCTTACAGAAAATGGAAAAGCTTGTTTTGTTGACAAAGGTAGAAAGGTTATGTGCTGGAAGGAGTTGTCAGTTTGGTGTGAAAGAGAACATGACATCGAAAGAAGGTTTTGTAGTTTTCTTTTTGGAAAATACAGGCATTTATTTAAATGAAAAGAAACCAAGTGCTGCTTTCCACTTCTACTTAGATGGCATCATTAATCTTCTGATCCCAAATCCCTCAAAAGCCAAATCCACCATCCAGTTAAAAGCATAACCAAGTCTGCAAAGTTATGTTAGTGCATATAAAAACAGAAATGAAGGGAGCTCAGTTTCCTAACTCTTATGCAAGAAACACGTTATACAGACACAACAGCTCATGAAAATGTCAGGTTCAACACTAAAAACTGATGCCTGGTGATCACAGACAGATGAAAAGAATTTAAAATAGATTTCTTCATCAGCCTTCACTGTCAAATGTATCCTATGTATCTAAATACAGACAGTGCTTAGGGCCCACTGTAGTGAGTTGAATCTATTGATAGTCTTGCATTTTCCTCTTGAAACATACTAAAACATGAATAAATCAGAGCAGATATGTACTTCTTCAGAAAACACTGCAGAACACTACACTGAGATCTACCTCTATTTCTGGAATACACAGTTATGAAGTACAGTGGGAACCTGTGAAAATTCCCTTTCTCACCAACTGAGACATTTACATGCAGCAACACGCAACCCATCAAATAATCATACTGAAACTTTTCAATAAACTAATGGGGGAAAGCTGAGTGTCTTCTTGACAGCAGTTTACAAAGCAACTTTTTCTGGTTAGATGTGTGATTAAAATAAGTAACTCAAGTCCTGTAAAATAGCTAGTGTAAGGGCGTGAATTTAAAAATGGTGCAATAAAAGCTATATCTGGTGTTACTATATATACAAATGTCCACTAGTATTTATCCACTTTTATACCATTATTTTCCTAATCATCTTTTGTTCCCATAAGCCCATGCTAAAGGAACTGACACCTGAAGTTGTCTCTGGTGGATCACCAGGCATACATTATTTGTCCATTGGTCCAACAGGTCTAGGTGACTCTTGGAAGAAATGGTGGAAACGTGCAGCCAATGAGGCAAATTTCTGTGCTCCCTCCACAAGGTAAATGCATGATCAGTCATGCCATCTTACACCCACTGAAGTGAGGAAAAAAAAATTAAATTCCTGTCCGATTTTGTTTTCAGTCATGCGACTTGACTCTCCTCATTTTAGCAAAATCAAGATGGAACTACTAATTGCTGTCACAAACAATTTCCCCTAACATGATTCACAAAGGATTCCCCTGAAAGTCGAGAAATGGGAAATACACTTACCATGCAGCGATTTCATTCCCAAAGTATAGGATGGTCTCCGTAATGGCAGCGACTTTGGGAGAGAAGGGTATGTGCTGGTGAACAGTACATCATTTGGCATGGCTTGGTCCAAGAGCGAGGCCCGCGAGGTGAAGAAGTGGTCCCTCTGACCACTGTAAATACTCTCATCTGACAAAGTCCTTTGCAAGGCACGCCTTGTGGTAGGAGTGCTGGGAAAGGGAGACTGACAGGACAGAGTGTGTGACTACACATTCAAAAAACAAATAAAAAGAAATGAGAAAAAAATAATCAATAAAGAAACTTCTGAAGTTTATTTTGAAATAATTTTTTAAAACTTTTTTTTAAAGTGAGAAACCAAGTGTTAGCTTAGCATTTGTTCAGAGTGGATAGGAAAAAGAACTAAAGGAATCAGCTTTGAAGGAGACTATAATTAGGTAACATATATAGATCTCTCTTAGCCTATCGCACATTCTAACTTTTAAATACCCTTCAAACGTCTCCTGAAGTGGAAGTCTCAGGCAGCCCTCGCTGACTGGTAGCAGAGAAATGGTTACAGAAAGAGACTGAATGCTGCAATAAACCAGAGTTCTCCCACTGCCTGGGGAAGGCTGCCTCCCTGCAGGCAGAGTACCAGCAAATCCCAACTCATTAAAAGTCTCCTATTACTGAACAAGGAGATACACCCACCACTGCTGTGGTTCTTCAGAAATATTTGAATAAAAATTAAGTAAGTAGTCCCATGAGCAAGAGAACTTGTGTCTTACCCCCCAGCAGCATCCCAGCATTCTCCATGCTCCACACAGGAGAAAGCAATGCTGGGGTAGCCTGGAGTTAGGCACTCTCAGGCCGGTGCCAGCCAGCTGCTATCACGACCATTCCCACCAGCAGAGCCTCTGATTTTCATGAAACCTGTAGCAACACAGCTATCTCTAAGGCATAACATTTCTTTACAGTTTGGTTGAAATTTGGTCCAAAGGCTTTCACGGAGAAATGGCGAACAGAAAGAAAGACCTCACTACTCTCATTTTGCTCTGTAAGCAAGTTTAAACAAAAAAGAAGAAAAAATGAGTTTTCCAAAAAGAGCAATTAAACACAAAAGTTGCTCATTTGCACACAAAAATAGTCCTCTCTTCTCAGAAAGAGGAAAAAATGTTTAAACAGACAGTATTCTATTCCTGTGATCAAAATCCCACACTACAAGGTGGGAGAAGAATGTGAAAGAGGGACTATTGGTGCTGTACATGGAACAACAATTTGCCAATCCCATCACCCCTTATAAATTTTAATGAGAGAAGACTGCTGAACATTTCTGGTTTACGATTAAGAATCAGCAATTATTAAGATTAATTCCAAACCCCTGCTATCATCAAAAGACAAGGAAAGAAAGAAGCTAACTTTCAATTTCGCATGCCAACTTTCTATTATCAAATCCTCCCCTCTGCGTTGCCTCCTTCAGGACTTGCCCATCACAGAAAGAACCTTGCATATACCATTAACAGAACAGAAATGACAACTCCTGGTACACGGTTGTCACTATGTCATATGGAGGATCAAAGTGCCCTTTTTTTTTCCTGATAATGAAGAGCTCTGGTACCAGAGCAGGGGAAAGAGGAAAAAAAAAAGTGACTTGTCTGAGAAGATACAATGCCTAAGTAGTAGGTAAGGAGACAAGGAAGGCTGAGGAGAGAACACAAAGATGTACAAGATGCACAAAAATCACAGCCTAGAACAAATTCTACTGGCAAATAAAGCCTTTGTCAGCCAAGAGACAGAAAGGAGGAGGATTTTTGGTGCAGTGCACTAATGCAGGCCATTATCATTATTTTCTTCTTTTAAAGTGTCAAAAAATTTTATGCTGAAAGTCTTTTTCTGTAAGATGAAATCTAAGTCATACAGTGGGCAGAATTAACAGTTACTTTTAAAATGCAAAAGATGCAATTTATTGGTGTGACAGAATGTTACTGACTGGTTGAAATTTATCAAAAGTGCAACCAGGAAATAAAGATCAGGGTAAGAACTGATTCACTATCCCCAAAGCAGAAACACAGCAAACCTGGGAAGACACATGCTTTTCATGGTCTTCAGGTCACCTCTTTAAAAAGAAAGGAATATCTTGGAATGAGAACAATCCCCTTGGTCAAAATAACCAACAGGAGGTGTTCACATCACCCGTGTTGCAATCCCCTCAGAAC
Organism: Atrichornis clamosus; assembly: GCA_013400975.1. Lineage (NCBI taxonomy): Eukaryota > Metazoa > Chordata > Aves > Passeriformes > Menuridae > Atrichornis > Atrichornis clamosus. The sequence goes on along the minus strand of WBMZ01002185.1, from coordinate 194,985 downwards.
CACCACAAACCTAAGAAAAAGGTATCTTGCCAATGACAAAGAGTTTTTTATCTCTGGCCTCAAAGGCAACATCTTAAATAATCTGTGTATGGAACCAACGCTTACAAGCTTTAATAAGCCACTTCAGGTTTTTACTAGCAAAAAGAAGTTGCAGCTTTCTCTTTTGCATGGTTGCTGTGGAAACATTTTGGGCTCTGGATGCTGAGCCTGAGCTGTTAAGCACTGGGTGTACATGGAGACTGGAAATCAAGACATTCTCTTCCAAATTATGGATTCTATAAATTATTATAGTCACACGTTATTCAACATATTTTGAAACACATCAGGAAATGTTTCTAACTCTTCTGTAAAAATATATGCTTGTTTAGGGATCATTTTTGTTAACAGGGTTACTGAGGTATAAAAGTGTGCTTTTTGAAGGAGTTGCAATACTGTCAGTAAGTCACTGTCTAGTGATGCAATCAGAGAAGAACAGTTCAAATATGTAAGGCAACACTACAGGATTTTCCATAACCCAGCAGTACTAAATGTACTTTGCAATTTGGCATGCAGTCTCTTTAAAATCTCCACACAGAACTGTAAAGTTGCAGAGAGTATAATAATGAAACTGTGCGCCAAATGTATTTCTCTAGCAATCAGTTACAAACAGATTATTTTCTGTCCACAATGAGAATCCAGGGAATGCCTTGCATTTTATTTTCCTGTTACAGGTGAGAATAGAAAAGATCCTATCTCTCTTTAACATACCTTAAAATTCTTCTGGGATTCAGGTGTTGGGCTATCAAGATCTATCAATTTCTTCAGCTCTTCTTCGACAGTGGACTTGGATGCTCGTTTTGGGGATGCTCGCAGATCTCTCGCGGAAGCCCGCAGCCGAGGGTGGGCCATTTCAGTGCCATCGCTCTGGTGACGTCTTAAATGAAATGGAACAGACACATTCAGGTCTCACAGCCCTGGGGCAGGAGGCATGAATGAAACAAGAATTACAGCACCCTCCAGTTTTTAAAAGAAAAAAGCAACGTAGAGGGCGCAGAGGATGGAAGAAGTTTCACTACTGCAGCAGAGACGCACCTTAGTGGATACCTGTTGAAGCAATAAGCCTGTTTAAAAAAGTCAACTAGCAATACAACAAAATAATCGAAAGGTTAATGTAATACATTTTCACAATAAGGGACTGAATCCATTAAAATAATGTGCATTCTGCATAAAACTAAAAAAATTAAAATGTGTTCAATAGGATCAAAAGCAGCAAATCACCAAGTTTCTTTAATATTTTCACTGGCTTTTTATAACATAGTTATCACAAAGTTTCACCATTTCCTTTTGACAGTCAGTTATTGGTATAATCTAGGGATACTGTGCCTAAGTCAGTAACAGTCAAGAAGGTTTGAATAAATTACTTTGAAATGGGCTTTCTGAACCACTTGCTTTCTAAGTCATACTTGACTTAACAATATTGTCACTACCAACTTGTTTGCTGGCATATTGTAATTCTGATATATCTTGGCTTGCTTTAAACTTTAAGCCAGTTAGACTGGATACTGGCAGCAATCTTAACAAGGCCATGTGGAATGCCACAGAGTTAATGCACAGCATGCACGGTGCTACTACACGGATGAGAGGTTTAAGTAAAACTCGGGCTCTACAATAAGAGGATTTTTAATATTTGCTCAAATAGCATTTTGAGTCACCTTTAAGAAGCCCAAAGAAAAGATAAGCTTTAATAGGACTGAAATCCATAGAGCTCTCTAGAAATGATAAAAAAAAACTTTTACAAGTTGACAGGGAACGAGATTAGCCAACTATCAAATATTTAAACCTAACTCCAGAAGACTAGATTAGAGATTAAGTTCTACAGAATTATATTAAGTTCTACAGCATTATATTAAATAGTCTTGAGCTCTTCTATACAGAGAACTGCCACAGATCAAAATGCTTCTTTGACAATTAGAGCAAATGATCAAACAAGAGAACAAAAAACCAGTCTTACTTTCTTGAATCCATAAACCCCACTGAGTTGATTGTCCCTTCTGGCTTTTTCCATCCAATCAGATACTTGCTAGTAGCACCCTGGCGAGGGTAGAAAGTCCTAGGACCAGACGAGGAGGAAGAGGAGGAGGAGAAAGAAGGTGCGAGCTGGGGAGAAGTAGCAGAATGAAGCTCTTCTTTAGGTGAACTTCTGGCACTGGTGAAAACCACAGGGCTGGCTGAGTGTCGTGAGCTCATGGTACTAGGAGAAGAACAAAATAAAGACAAAAATTGCCTCAAATGTGTATATATGTGTCTTGTTTAACTGATTTTAAAGCAGAACTCCAGGCACAAGTTACTATTCCTATCAATAATGGATGGAGTAGCAAAACCAGTTTACTCTTCTTAAGGGCCTTCCATCAATGTTTCATTAAAAACATCTCACACAGTAATGGAAAAATTTTGCAAGCAGCCTCTAAGTATGCAATATGCCACCCTTCACAAAATGGGAAATCTAGGGTTCATTGTCATTAGGCAGCTTGAAAGTAATACATGAGACTGTTGAATTAGCAAAAAAGAACTGAAGACCCATTTCTTGCTAGAATTCCTGGCTGTAAAAGAAAATGTATTTTGAAGGGACTTAAGCAAGAGAAAACATGTCTAAGATCTCACCACCAAATAAAGATGAAACCCATACAGCTTTCAAAATAGGGCTTCCTGGATTTTGCCTGAAAAGCAGTTATTTACCATTGGCAAGAAGAAAACCAAAGTTTAAATTGAGAAGTTAGAGCAGGTCTCTTTCACAATTTGTCAAGACAGAAAATGGAGCTGGGATGACCAACTGCAGCTTACTGTTGGGAGGAGAGGGCCTGTAGATGGAAGATACTCTTTCGTTATGCTGATAGTCAAATCTAATGGAACTTGCATCATATCAGGACTGCTAGGCCTTACCCTAATATTTACTATAACAGCTTTAAAAGGTCAGATGTTTATAAGCACGGTAACAGGAAAACTTTGTGTACAGCCTTAATACTGAAATAGCATTACATATCGGGAAACCAGTTTTCTACCAGCTCTCTATACAACTTAGTCACATTTTCATCTCTGTATCCAACACTGCAGTGAAGGAACTCGAAACAGATGGCCCCATGGTAAGGAACAGTTTCTGACTGAGAAATAAAAATCAGCTGGAAGGCTAAATAAAGTCACTAAATAATCTCTTCTTTCTTAGCTTAACAGGAAATTCTTCACCAACCTTTTCATAACTTAATAAAACAATGCATTTTCACATCTTTCTCTTTTACTGAAACAGAAAAAAGAATTTCAGGGTCAATTTATGTTGCCACCTGGGAAAATAATATCACCTACGTTTAGTCTTAAGCAGTCAAGTTATCTAATCTATGCCACTTGTCTGGCTCCTGCTGTAGTCAATGAAGAAATATACTTAGGAGGTGATTCTCCTTGTCTTAAATTAGGTATCTCAAATATGCAGGGAGAATTAATGCTTTGGAGTTTCTTCCCTCTCTTCACCGACAACAGATGGAGTCTAAAGAATCACCCTGAAATATGTTTTATCTTCATATGGCTCAAGTTGCAACTCCCAGCAGTGAAGTGCTGTGGGTTTGATGAAGAGCCTGGGTGGGCTGCAGTGCTCCCAGCTCAAGCAGCACTGGCTGCCGCAGCCCATGCCGTGCAGTGCCGCACACCGGGGGCAGGATGCACCTCTCCATATGCATGCAAATCAAATTACAGTAACACAGATCTTGTATTACAGAATTACATTTCTTCCTTCCCTCCATCTGTACATTTGAAAGGCCTTTGAAAAAGACAGCAGATTGAGAAAGCCCAGAAAGGTATTTTCCTGTCCGTCAATTCCATATATTTGGTGCTGCACACCACAACCTTAGCATTTTTAACAGATATAAGTAAACATCATTTTTAGCAAGAAAGCAGAGAAAATTAAGAGCTAAGGGAATAGGCAGTAAATTTTTCCTCATTTCCTCTTTCTCACTTTCAATACTGAAAAAGATCTCCTACACATGCTGAGTAAACCAGCTCATCTGTGAGGTATCACTACCACAAAACAAGCTGCCATTTTTACCCCCCCGTAAGTACACTCAAGAAGTAGAAAAGTCTTTTTGCTTCACTGTAGGGAAAAAAGGAACCTCTATCCACATTTCAAAATTCTTTAAACCATCACGTATTTCTCAAGGAAGTGCTAGTTGTGAGAAACCGTTTGTTAATAAAAACAAGTAAAACTCCTAGATAGGCTGTAGTGTTGATCCTTAGTGTTACGAGGCAAAGAGGGTAAAAACTGATATTATGCTTGAAATAAAATTTATATAAGATGCAGATGTATATAGTTTATTATATAACACATTATAAATAGACACTCTGCATTTTAAGTATTATTACTTTAATATTTATTATACTATATATCATACAATAGACGCCAAGAGTGGCAAATGCTAGTAAAATTAGCATACAATTTTATATAGTTTTATATACAATTTTATAGTTTTCTTTAGGTCCATTGCGCATTTTGAGCTGTGGTTTTTACAATATGATATTTTGGGAGGATATTCTGCTTCAGGAACTACACACAGAACTGTGAATATGACTGAAGCTTTTCACCCTATCTGTAACCACACCTGTAAAGACAGGCGGGCCAATAGGATATTGACAGGCAAAGGGACCACTCATTAACTGAGAGCCTATCTGGAGAGCAAAAGGCTTTGGATAAACTCTCCTAAATCAGAGAAGGAGCACTATGGTAGTGATGGGAAGTTACTGGAATATCTGACACCAGGAAGCATGCAGAGAATTCATCATAGTGTAACAGAGACCTGGACCAGCTTAGTTCTCTGGAAGAGATTCAGTCCTCATTCTCAGGACACAGGGATAGACACTATTGGTCCCTCCCACCTCCATTACTGAGACACCAAGGATTAAATTATGAAAACATTCAAATACTACATGACTATCTGCAAGAATTGCAGATGAGCCATTCATAAAAGCATTCTATAATAATTAAATAATATTTTAAGTATCTTAAAATTATCAGAAGTAATGAAAAATGTACTTGAGTACAAATAGCCAAAATTATCCTTTTAATTTTGGTAAGAAGACCATAAGAAACTGTATAGTCTGGGTAGAAATGAAGGTGTGGTTTAGGTTTTTTTGTAAGGAATTCATGCCATCAGCACATACAGCTTCATTTAATGACATTCAGCTATAATGTTTCTGTATAATTACTGGCCTACATAATGCAGTTCTCCTGGGATGCTATGAGAAATCTGCACAATCATCAGGAAGGACTTAGGGAATGGGGGTGGAAAAGAAAAATAGAACCCAGCCAGAAGCTCTGCTGTAAAAGTTAATCACTATAATTTACATTTTGCCACCAGTTCTCAGGTACAAGCTCTTTTATGCACCATCAAATGATCTGAACACTAATTATCACTCGTCTTCTACAGACACAAACACTCTAATTTGTAGTTATTTTCTTTTCTTTTGTCACAGAGATCTTTTTAGGGCCAAATTCCTTTTCTTCTTGCTCAGAAACCCGACTTTAAAGACGTTGCAGACATTATGGCATCCACAGGCAAAAGATAAAAAAGTGAGAAGCCGCAAAGGATAGCAGTTTAGAAACTGGTAGAGAAAAACACCAATTAAGCTGTTCATTTCTCATGAAAAATAGCCTGTTCAGAATCTCTCTTTCGTCTCCTCTCCTTCACCTCCTTGAAGCGGGCATCTTCATAATAATCTCTGTAATCTGTGCTTATCTTTTGGAAGTGCCAGTTTAACCAGCCCCCGGCTCCAAGCTGTTGTGCCTCCACAGAGGAAGCTATGGAAGACCTGGGAGCAAACAGCTGGATGACCTAGGGTTCCACTGCTGCTCAGTGTGCAACCACCAACTGAGAATGCCATAAGAAACAGATAAAGCTTTTTATCCCTGACTGTGCCTTTGTTTTATTGTGAGGCATCAAATACATGCTCTAGTCTTCAAAAATAAGAAATAATAAAGAAGGAACGCGAGTCAATCCGTTTTTAATCCACCACAACAAACGATGTATGGGCAAGTGTTGCTTTATTTCTCAAGAAACATGCTCCACATGTTCTGCCAACTGCTACTACTCCTTTTTGCAAAGAGCTGCATTATTAACATCTGAGTTTTAAGTGAAACTTGGCAAAAAAGAAACCTCAACTGTTTTCTCCAAAATAAAGCCCAGGAAACCTTTATCTGGAAATTTCAGTGAAAACTCTGAAAACACATGGAGAGAATAATTTCAATACCAGAGGAACACTGCATAAATTAATCCAAATCAACTAGAGAAAACACGGTGTTTAGAGACACATCATAATAATAAATAATAAGAAAACAACCTAGACTTAGGTTTGCTGTCAGCTTGCAAAGTGTACCCATGGAAGATAAGGATGAGAGCTGTCAGATTATGCCTGCCCTGCTAAGTGTTTCTTTCTATAAAATTTTCTCAGCCTTTTTAGTGAACTAACACTATTTGGTGCTCAAAGAGGAAACCAGAACCTTAGATGTACAAAGATGTTGTTCCCATTAGGCTTTATAATAAAGCTTCCAAGAGTTACATAAAATTTCCAGGATTCTTTTAAGTTGCTTTGGAAAAAATTCTTCCAAATGAAAATGCTACTGACAACTTTACTGCAATCAGCATTTTGTATAAGAATCTCACATTTAATGTCACTGCTTGCTACATTCAGACAAGTACTGCAGGACACGTCGTAAATTCTATTGAATGTTAAAAAATGCACATAAATATGCTTATTTTAAAATAAAAGGTGTAACACTGTAGACAACCATCATATAAATTTTTACCTTCAAGAAAGGGGCACACACGAAGATGCCCAAAATCTAAGTAAATCCCTCTGCAGAGTGTTTTCTACAGACTTGCTGTGTCCTTCACGCACGCACAGCTACTGGAAACACACCAGTCTCAAAGACCTGGGTGGGATTTATATCAACTGAGTATGAGCTCTGGTGCCAAAAATGGCTATGAAGAGAGGCAGAAAACCCAAGCAGGACCACCGTTGATGGATTACTGAGTCAAAATTACCACGACAAAGTACATGGAGACCATTACAGTCTCTATGACAACCCCTTATTTGCAGCTACTGTACAAGTAGTTAGTGACCTGTTCTCATAAACATCTAGTCTTGCACAGTAGCTTTGTTCAAAACAATTACCAGAAATTGCTTTGGACTTCCAGTCTGCAGGTATTTTAGCTACATACTCAAAACAGAGGTGCCTTAAGAATAAAGAGGCAAGAGTGAGGCTCCACAAGGCCAACAAATTATGCTGATCATGCATCTTCCCTGAAAGAGCTGTATTTTTTTCTTGTTGCTAGTATGACAGAGTAGGAGTATTTTTCAAATAGCACACTGAATACTTCTTGGAAAATGGGTTAGGAAAATGGTCTAAAATATTTTATGCTTCTAGCAGCACTGATTCACTTGTAAAGTGGGTATCTTCTATTTGAGATGTTCAAGTACATTACACAGGTACTTGGTATTGCCTATTTTACAAGTGGCAAAACTGAGGGAGAGAGGAGAGGTAACTGTAATGTGTCATATCCATAAGCTTGCAGCAGAATGACATTAAGATCTACATGCTAGCACTCCCAAGAAACTTTCTCTCAATATTGATCATACCAACTGCAAGCGGATTTCTAAACAAGCAGACTGGGGAAAAGAATGCAAAACATCTGAAATGAGTGCTTGTAAGACTAAAAAAGAACCCCCTATTAAACTGTTCATTAATAACACGGACTGATCTCCTTTCTGATCCATATATGAACGGCAGTTGTTACAAGATATTCCCCATGAACACATCAGACATGTCTGTCTTACGGGTAGTTTAATAGCAGGAGTTTAGTATGGAATATGCTCTCTAAGACTTTTAGTATTATAAGCAGTAGCAGATGTGAAGACTAAAGGTGGTCTTAATTTTCAAGCATTCTGCATAGTGAAATATTTCAAAACACTGATTAACATAACTAGAAACCTCTCTCTTCAACATCCACTTCTCACTTTTGATAGGGTAGAGAGTGAGAATGGGAAAATGAGTGTGGAGGGGTCAGTCACACAGGAGGTGAAAATTACCTTGTATGTGAGACAGCATCACTTAGACTGTAAGCACTGTTCTCCCTTGTCAGAGGATTGGAGGCTGGCTGACTCTTGCTGTGAATATCCAGGCTCAGTGAGGATTCGGCTTTCCGGTCCATGTGGCTGTCCTTTTCTAATGTCCGATCGGCAATGGACACCACTTCGCTGGAGCTGTGCCACAGGGGTGCCACCTTCTCCTTGGTCAGCCCTGTTCGGGGAGATGTCGCGGCTCCCAGGGAGGCGGAGCTGCCGTGGCTGGGTCCGTAGGAAGTGGTGTCTATGCCACTATCAGCTGAAGTCCCTTGAAGGTAGTTGTAGCTGTTCAGCTCTGATTCCGTGCGCTCTCCACTGTCATACCATTTCTCATCACTGTGAGCACTGGAGGCATTGCTGGAGAGAGTATTGCTGCTGGAATGGCTGGAATAGTGGCTGTCAGACTACAGAAGAAACGACAATCCAAAAAAACCCACACTTGTAAGTTTATTTCAGAATTACGGCAATGGAGAGGAGGAAAAAAAGGGTAACAAAAGTCACCACCGCACAATAGGAGCTCTTCTACCTGGAGGTATTAGACAGATACGTTGAGGAGACTAATAAACTCTAAAAATTTAATTCCAATACAATCCACACGGTCTGTTTCGAATGCACATAAAAAAACCTTTTCATATGGATTTGGAAGCCACGGAAAGCCAGAGTTGTTTGTATCTTGTCCCAAAATACCTTATGCTGGTTCCTTGCAAGCACAGTTCTGTGCTATGTAGACTTTGACGTGGTTTAGGACTACAATAACTAAGAATACTCTAATTTTAAGGCTGCAATGTTTTAGAACATGAAACAAGCAATCCACAGAAAGTGCATGTTGTTTTAATAATCCAATTGCCCATCAAAAAGTCAAAGAAGAACATAACCACTGCTCTTCCTCCCCTTGGCAATAGGGTGTATTTCCTCCTCAGCAGGAGTGTCCTTTGCAAATGACCACTGAAACACCATTTAACTAATCTGAAATCGTTTTCCAGAAAGCAGAACTGCATGAAAGGAAGCTTTAATGTAATGTTTTTAAATTATCCCATCAGGGCATGCCAGTGCCTGGCTGGTTTGTATGTGCTACCCTTGGTTACAGCCCACTATTACAAAGAAACTGGATGTCCTCGATTTCATAGTGGGCATTGATGGAATGGAATATCCCATTTCAGGAAGAATTTCTTGAGCTTGCGTAGTAGCTCACCTACCTTTGCGGTATTTCTAGCCGTTTGAATTCTACAGAATTTATCTAAGTTCTGATCATCTACAGAATCAGAACTGAAGCAGTAGGCAACAGACTTATTGGATGACCAGATGGTCTGGGAATAAGGGAATTCATGAAAAGGAGACTTAGAACTTCACTATTTGTGGAGTTTTACTGAATAGACACAGGTAGAGATCCCAGAGAAATATAAAAAAAATAGATACTGCTTTTGTTTTCACTGGAAAACAGAGGAAATAGAGAACAGATGCACACTGAGAACAAGAAAGCATCAGCATCTATGTCTTTTAATATACTAAAGCAAGACTTGACAGACAAATGGGAGGAACATGGAGTTGATCTGGACTCCTAGTTAACTCCAATTAAAGTTACTGCTCTTTATTAAGAACTGTATCACTCCTCCATCTATCTGTCCACATAATAAAGATTTACTTTAACAATGACTAAACCAGAATAATGCAAGCATTAATAATAGCAGCACTGCACTTCACACTCAAGCTAATGAGCAATGTGTTACATCATTATGCAGTCAAATACATCTCATGGAAAACAGGTCAATCTAAATTTAAAAACTAGTCTGTGCTTCTAAGAGATGAAGACAGGTGTGTTACTGTTCAGGTTTCTTTGGTGTTTTCTTTTTTTAATAATAAATATGTGTTGTTATGAATTAATAACCTAAAAGCAACACTGCCAGTTGTATTGAAACAATAATGCTGGCAAGCAGAAGCAAATTGAAGACCTGGAACCAATTAAAGACTTTCTCACATCTAAAGAAATGCAAGTAATACTTTCAGTAACATCATGCAACACAACTCTGTATTTTAACTTGTCGTACAAATAAATAAAAAACCAAGTGATACAGCTTATTGAGAAATTTAAAGTTTAAAGGGTGCTTCTTTTCTTACAGTGACTTTAATAATTTTCGAGACATTTTAAGTTTATGAACATTACTGTGTTTATTTATCTCTCTCTGTAAATTGGGAAGTGACGGTGTCCACAAAAGCACGAATATCTAACTCTGAAGAGACAGAAAGACAGAATTTACCATTTAGAACTTAAACACAAATCAAACAAGAAAGTTTTTTTCAGGACCATTCCAGGAAACCTTTCAGACGGAATTCCAACAGTGTTCAAGGTAGGTTATGAAAATGGAGGAAATAGAAAACCATAATCACAATTCTGTCACAAAGCATCTACTTTCTGGGCATTGCACTAGAAGGTGTATTAGTTAAACTCTAAGTCTTACATGTGAGGTCAAGGAATAGCTTTGCAAATGTCCACAAATGCTTTACTGCTCACAAGGTAACAGACAAGAGGTTGCTGTTCAACAGGCAGCAAAATTTTATTAACTAATAAATATTTCAATAGGCAGTGCTGAGGAATTAGGCAACAACAAACCTGCTCTACTGCTTCCTCCATGTTCTAGTAGGGAACAGATGTTTTCTTTTCTTTTTTTAATTGACACTCTAAATATAACTTTGAACAACACTTTTGGTATCAAGAGTTTGTGGAGAAAAAGCAAAACATGAAGTAATTCCTTTTTTAGGATAACTTACATGACCCTGCTTATTTGGAGACAAGTGTACCACGGGATCCTGTCTCATCAGTCTTCCACTGGGGCTCTCTCGGAAGGACGGCAATACTTTTGAGACTGCTGGGAGATGGCACGTTGGCTCTGCAACACAGCACACAGCCCTGAGTGCATGCACTGATGAGTGCTACAAGCTAAGAAAACGTCTAACCTAATTTTACACTGCTATTTTTACAATACTACCATGAGCCAAAAACTGATACATATTGTGACAAAACACAGGTGAGACCCGTTCCTGCCTGGCGTAAATCATCAAGACTTCATGAAAAACCAGCTACCAACATCCTGATTTTTGTTAGAACAACCTGAATGGTTTCATGACCCCGTTGTCAAACAGCACTGTAGCGGGGCATTAAAATAGCAGAATGTTAATTTTCACGGTGTACTAACATTGTAACTCTAAATGTATGATACCTGCTGACAAGAGATTTAAATGACTGAAGACCCACATCACCTTAAATAGATTCTACGCAAGGCGGGACAATTGCAAAAGTCTACAGTGATCACTTAAATGAACACATTTTCTAAAGTACAACTACGACATGTATTTCTAATCAAAGTTGAGTTAAATTAACATTTTCTAATTGAAGAGATAGCAAAAAAAAAATCTCGACATAATATTCTGTTGAACACTGCTGGCTGTGAATGTGGAAACTGCATAGATGTACAAAGGGGATACTTATTAAACTAAACCTGAGAAAAGTGGATGGAATTACAATCACTCATCTTACATGGACACTCAGAGGAGTGCACTTTGCCAATAGAACTTGTTTTCCCAGGAGACAACTATGGAGGTCTAGGTGGTGTTCAGACACAGCGTGTTAGGTAGGTAATTGCCTTCTCAGAGCCCAAGGTCAGTATTTTAAAAGAATCTCTCTCAGTTACGAGTTTTTACATATATTTCTACATATATTCTGTACTTCTAAAAATGCTTCTTTTAAGTAGAACATATGCTTACAAACATCAAGTACTTAACAATATCCATGGTAAATAGCAGTGTCTTCCAAAATACAGCTACAGTTTGTTCATCTTGACCTGCAGCATTACTAGCTTTTTAAAAGATATATGTTGTGAGTTTGTTAAAGAATAATAATGATAATGTCAATAATATTATCATCAAACTTGATTCCCCCTGGCAAGTGATAGCAAGCAGTGTTGGTGAACAAAGAACAAAAGTGTTCTGTAGCTAAGGATAGGCCAGAAGGCATCAGTGTGTGGATTCACTACACCTAATGCCTTATTTACCTTGAGACAGATTATCCCAAGTGGAAATGTGCTTTATTTGTCATAAGCCCAAACTTTCACCTAGATTCACCAGATTGGCAATCAAGTCTCGAGTTAGAGATGCAGCTTCCAACTGTGACTCAATGAATGCAGGACAATACACAAGAGATAAAATACAGGGATTATATGTCAGTATGCATTTCTCAGCCTTTGACAAACGCTGGAATCGTCTCACCTACCATGCAATTTTTCCTGTTCTTTCTGGCCTTATTTATTTAGCTAATATGTTGACACCTGACACTGTAGAACAGAATGTGTTGGCAGCTCCACTCAGTGCCAGCACCAACCCCCAACTGTTGGTCTGCAAAAGTAATGCTGAGCAAAAGATCAGTTTTACACGTGGCATTACCATCACACAGCTTCAAAACATATGCGATTAAAAATTGTTCTGTCAAAACGAGAGCTGCAGATCAGTATAATCACAGTTTTTTATTGAGAAGTATGGGGGGAATTGTGAGGGAGGGACTGACAGATGGCTTTGATAACAAGGCACAGCTTACTGAGGTTGTGAAGGTATGTGAACAAAGTACATCTGCAGAACTAGAGGCTGCCATATGCCTTAAATTCCCGATCTCACTGAACTTTATTCTGTCTTGAACACTAGTCCATTTGTACAGTGATGCAGTAAAGTGATGATCCATATGTGCAATAAAAAAAAGTATGGAATTGTTTAATCGAGGGTAAAAAAAGTTAGAAAAACAATCTAGCAACCTTGGCCAGGGTCATCACGTTGGATCAATGCTGTTTATAGATAGGACATTTTCACTGGTGTCAATCTTATTGGTATCCATTTGAGTCAAGCCATAGCTGTAGCAAAAGGTCTATGTGCAAAAACTTCAGATGAAGGCCAGACAATATAAATTCTCAGTATGCAGCTGTTTTATGTAGTTAATATGTTCTCTCAGCTGACAGCTTAACTGCCACGTGCAATGAAAATATATACATTTGTGGAAGGCCATTACCTAGCTATAGATTTACATCACTATTTAAACTTTAATTGCATTTTTTCCATTTTATACATAGTATTTTTATAGCTTCAATGATCAAACAATCAATTTGCATTTATATAGCACCATTTGAAAAGGAGCATCACAAGCACTTCAGACAAACTAAGCAAAAATTAAACTAAGCCAAGCCACTCGGGAGAGTAGGTAAGGTCAAACAAGTCCTCAACAGCAAGACAAATTAATAAGTGTGTCTACCCAACCACTTCTAAAAGGACAGAGTGTTTCAGGGTAAGAGCATTAAGGCAGATTTAGTCTCACAATCAAATGAGGAAATGAAATCAGTTCTTCCTCAGGTGATATTCGGAGGTCTCAAGGAAGCAGACTGCAGAAGCTTCAGTGCATGCTCCAGACCTAATTACTCATCCTGATGAACAAGGTTAACGTTCAAAGACACTGCAGACACCGTGCCTCAGAGAGTTCTCTCTCTGCACTGCCAAGGTCGCCCTGCGGGGAGCACCGCTCGCTCCCCGGCCAGCATTCCGTACGTACCCATCTGGTCAGCGATACTGTCCTCACTCCTCTGCCAGCTGGGTGTGGATTTGCCACCGCCGCCCGTATCTGACTGAGTGTTCTGCCTGTCAATGGAAGCAGGGGATCTACGGCTAATTCCAAACCTGTTCTCCCAAAAAAACAAAGCAGGTGATTTTAAATATGCATAAATCTCACATAAAGTGAAAAAAAAAGCACTTTCAAGAAGCCAGTGTCAGGGCAGACCAATACACAAATGCTTGAACGATTTATAATGCTTTACCATTTCATTTTTGTGGCAGCTCTCCAGACCCGTTTATCAGCTTTAATGCGTAAGATTGTAGTATACATTAATTTAGTGAGCGTCTTTGGTCATGAACATTGGTTACAATGATACAATTGAAAAAACCCAGACCAAAATATCAAGAAATAAAATTATGAGTTTTCATTTAGATAGATGTTTACATGAAAAGGTGACCAGACTGTTACAAGGTTACAGAAAACTCACCACAATGAGTAAAAGGTAAAAGTTTAGATAAAAACCACATAGGGAAATTAGGTGTGTTTATTGGAAAAAGATTGGATCCTTTCAACTAGGAAAGCACTATCTCAAACTAGTCAAAGAAAGCATCAGAAAGTTTTTTGGGACAATCCCTTGGACCTCAGCCACTTCCCTGGGTTCTAAACAAAAGAGTAATAAGGTCATGCCTCTAGGTGATGCGGACACATATGCCAACAACATGGATTTGTTTGGGACCATATTAGACCGTCAAATATTTAAAATAAGCTTCTACAAGGTTGACTGTATTGGTTATGGATTTCCTAAACCTGGTGTTATAAATTCTGTAAATTATTTTATCATAAAATAATTGGAGAGGACTACACTTCATTAGAGTAAACTAAATACAGCTGTAGGACAGTAGTGAGAGATACACCTGTTGCTGTAAAAGAAAGCATACAGAGCAAAATGAAAACTCTGTTCAATGAGCTTTGTAAATCCTGCCAGATGAGTCAGATGGATTTCAGAAAGATCAATAAAGATAGAGTAAACTCAAGGAGAACAAGCTAATGGCAAAGGAGGCAGACAGTGTCTACATGCCTTATATGCGTAAAAGCCTCTAAGACTTCAAATTTACAGTTCTGTATTACATATAAATCACTCATACGTCTGTAAGAATTACAGCTGGGTTTAGAAATAGCAGATAACTCATTAAGAATTCATCAAGAATAATGCATTTCTGAGATTTCTTTTTTTTAAAATCAGACATACCCTGAAGGAAAAATAAAATCTTCAAATTCTTCATGCACAGAATAACGCACAGAAGAATTACAAGCTGATATATCATCTATACATCAATGAGTTTCTTTAGCTTTAATGTGTAACAAAATAACAGAAAACAAAATACTCAAACTGTGTTTTCTACTCTACTAGCTACAGACCACCCCACGTGACTTCCAACATAAGACACCTGCCCAGCTGTCAGAACAAGCTCAGTGTGGTTATCCCACTTAAAGTTCACATACTTGTTATCTAGAACCCACCAAAGCAACATTATATGACTCAGAACAACAAAATCCCACTCCCATCCTCAAAGACAAGCAGCTGGAACATGCCTGTAACATGCAGTACAGCTCCAAAATGTTGCATATTGAAATTTGGGCCTTCTGAAAATTCACCCAAACATGACCCTACTTCCCTTTTGTTCACTGCTCCCTGATATAGCCAATGTACGTTTTGATGAATTAAAAAAAGGGAGGAAACCCTGTATATATCTGTCATCTGAATACAAACAATTTACATTGAAATTACGCAAAGTGAGTAATGCTTTTCCATTTCTATTCACACGGATTAAGTAGGATTTCACTTAATCAAATACCTAAATTAAACATGATGACTTCAATACCAATTCAACACATGCATAAAAAGTCTAAACACAGCATTTCAAAGGTTGATTTCTTAAATACTGATCTAAGGTAATTTTCAAACTTTTAAAATTTGTAAACTATTATGGAAAGAACATATTTTCATGATCAAATAACTAGAAGCTGGTATCTAAAAGAAAAAGCCAAAACCCAAAGAAATCTTGGTGTGATGCAGTTGCACTGCATCTGAATTTTCCTTGCTCTTGTGATGTCCTCTTACCTAACCTGCATAATGTTCATATGTATAAAAGCTGTCAATCTTGCATCTGACATATTTTATGATGCAGGAGCTTTTTCTCAAGGTTAGAAGTACACAAAACCACCATGTTTCTAATTTTATTTCGTTAAAATCACTGCTCTACTGATTGAGCTGCAAGAAATGTGTTTAGATTGCCTTTTTACATGAAGTGGTCTATTTAAAAGCAGAAATAATAAATGTAGAGGGTGCTATATTCTGTGCTGCTTAAATATACAGCCCATTAGGGTATGAAGGAATGAACCCCCAAAAAAGGAAGAAGAAAACATTTTGGATTAAAAGAAAAGTGAAATTGTTTAAACATACATTTTAATCTATGTCATAAGAAGAAACTTACTATTTTGGTATTTTAAAATTAAATTTTACATTCTACAATCATTTATTACATATACCTACCTTCAGGCAAACACAGCATAAGTATACGAAACATACATATATACATCAAGATCAATCTTGATATCCTTGAAGGCAGTAAAGCTTTTGCCTGTGCCCAGCTTGGGATATGGATCAATAACCTCACAGAGGCAGCAATTACTGCTTGTACCAACGTCTGCAACTGGACTGGGCTCACACCCATTCTTCTGGTCATTTAGATTTCACAAACCTTCCAAACGTGTCACACGACGTAACAAGAAAAATGTATAAACAAATGATGCAGTTGAGATTTCCTGCACTGGGAAATCTCAGGCACTGGCATACCTAGAGCACCCTGGAAGGTCACCTCTGGAAGATTACCTTCAGGACATGGTTGCCCTTTGGCCCTTACTCCGGCCCATGGTTCTCTCTAACATCTGAGCAATCGAAAGCTACAATCCGCCTCCCACTCGAACAACATACGGGTCATGCTGACCAGCTCCGCCTGGGACAATGAACGTCACCACAGAGCTGCCCTGGACCTGGTCTTTCAGATGAATCTCAACAGAAGATGCACGCAGAACTGCAAGGATTTTTAGTAATGTGACAGACGTTAAATTGCTTATTGAGGCAAGGAAAACTTCCCTTCATAATCGCCTTTCTCGTGCTTTCCATTTAGCCTGGTAGAAAATGTTTGCAAAGTTCTGAGTAAATATGATTCATGTGTGCAAAGGTAGTATGAAAGGCAAATTGCTTTTCTTATAGCAATAGAACTTAATAGTAGAATAATTGGAGGTTAGTGTTTTCTTTTTAAAGAGCATCCAATAAGGAACATACAAAGTTCATGTATTAATTATTTCTTGCACTATTCCTCTTAAACGGTGTTTCCCTGCACTAAATTAAAACTTCAAAACCAAAAAGACTGTACAGTCAAGGTTTCTAGGACACATCTCTCTGCTGACATTGCAAAATGCTTGAAGAATGCTGTAGTGAACATATGCATGTAACTAACTTAAAAGACGGAAAAGGGTTAGGATGGGTGCTGGTGTGCCCTGAGGCCAATTCAAAACAAAACGCCAAGTATGCCTGAAAATCCCTTCTTACTCAAGCAGTTATGGTTGTGATGGTCTAAGGACATATGGCAGCAATACCTTTTTTGTAGTGCAAATGACGTAGTTGGAAAAGAGCAGAAAAGATATTGGGAGCACAAGCTGCTCATCAGAATTCAAGGTAACACAGAAGTGCTGCTGGCGTGATGCGAAAGAGCCAGAAAGTAGGCAGTGTATGAAGAGGTTTAGTGCTTTTTCCCAGCTGCAGAGCCCTGGGCACACTTCTATCTACTTTCCTAAAGTAAAGAGCAAAGTTTAATGGGTTTAGAGCAAATCTCTTAATGTCAGTAGGACTTAAGCACAAACTTAAACAATGACCAGAACAGGCCTGATAGTGACACGAATCAAAGCCTACATGTGTAGGAGAGAAGAGATCGACTCTTCATAAAACCTCAAACTGAACCACAGGAAGGATGGGAGGACAAATCTTCAGTGCTGTGGAGCAAGAAGCAATACTTTTTCACACACATACTCAGAGCAGTGTTCTGTGGACTGACACAGAGCACCTAAAACAGGCAAAAGACAGTGCCTTGTACTAAGCAGATCCTGAAAATGACATTTAATTCTACTAATAATGTATTTTTTGAAACTGAGAAAGAGATATTTCTACTTTATAAAAGACCCAAACCAAAATGAATTACACACAATGACCTGCAAAGTACTCAAGAATACTTCAGAGGGAAGCGTTGCAGTGTGAACTATCAGCACTTTTTCCCCTTTATCTTCTCTATAGGAAGTAATTTGGAATGTGGTAGACAGCTCTTCTGCTGCCAATTATTTTTTTCTCTACTTGCAGATCTTTGATTTATTGCTTCTTTCGGTGCTCTCTGAAAATGATACAGATTTAATTTCTTCCTCTGCAAGTTGCCCCTTACCTTGACACTTCAGAGAGTTTGAAGGTGTCTGGGAAGTTGGAAGCCTTAAAACAGAATGACTGTGAATATGTAAAAAAGAAGCTAGCTGTGGATTAATTAGCACTTTTGTGCCTACACATCTAGGTCTTAGTTGCACTCAATACTACTTTGCTTCAACTATTAACAGACTGAAAAGTCCCAAACCTATTATTTATTTTATTTTAGAATCTAAACCTATGAAATGAAGCTATTTGCCACAAGAAACCAGTACCTTTAATTAAGATTTTTAAACACATAAAGGTCTCTTTGTAGAGTAACCTGAGCAGTTATAGACTAGGATCAGAGAGAGGGGCTAGGTTGCAAGGTAAAAGATGGAAGCAAGGGATTTTTAAAACAGTCTTTTTCAAGAAGCATGACTGATGTTTGAAAACAGACATGGTTTGATGCATGCAAACAACAGCTGACAGGAGCCTGTGTAAGCACTCGAGTATACATTACAACGAATGGAACAGAGAACAAAAAATCTGCCTAAAAAGAATACGTAAGAAGTCTGGTGCCTACCCTTCTGGCATAGATTTTTGTCTGTACGTGCCTCCAGTAGAGCCAGTCTCACTTGAGGAGGATAAGTTGCTTGGAGAGTTACGGCACTGCTGCGACCTTGCCAAGGCGATGGATGAAACGGTGACGTAGGCGTCGGACCCAGGGGACAGCCTGTCCAGAGCAAGGGAACCCACACGTCAGCAATGCTCAGCAGCAGCAGCAGCACACTGCACAGCCTGGGGAACACCACCAGGCAACTCATCACATCTGCGAGGAACAGGGCACCACGGAGACCGCAGAAATCCTATCAGCTGAAGGATCAGACATTGCCCCCTCATTAATCTACTGGAAACCATGAAAAATCAACTGTAAAAACCTGGATGCATGGAAGGAAATGAAGAAAGGCCAACATGAGAAGAAAATCCTGGCACACGCTAGGAAAACATTCTGGTTTCTAAAGTCTGTTGTTACAGATTGACTGTAAAGAATAATGAAACATGACATTCCTCATCAAAATACCAAATAGAAGAAAATATTCCTAATTCACACAACAAACTCATGCCTGGAATTTATACTAACTGTAGTGAGCTGCCTATGCAAACTCTTCCAAGACTATCAAGCTTATCTCTATGCCACCAAACTTGTCCACATTAACACACAAGGACTAAAAAAATGCTATGCTACCTATAAACACCACCTTAAAATTTTCCCTAAAACCTTAACATTCTAACACAAAACTATCTCAACACATCAGAAGTTTGAAAACACAGACTGAGTCATATGAAGCCTCCACCTGTCAGAATAATGATACAGCAAATAAATAGTCTAGAACTGCAACACACACACCGGGGCAGAAGGGCTGGAAGCAGCAGGCTTATACTGCTCGCCTCATATATCCTGTTCTGTAGTTGAAGGCTTTTTTAGATAACTGTCAGCTTTGTGCATTTTGTTTCCCAAACCCCAACAGAATTCACAGCTGTTAGTTTGTTCTTTGTTTTAGTCAGTCGTGACTGAAGCCATTCAGAACTTTTGCAGTGGTTTAAATGATGTTTGAGCTACACCATTCACGAACATCAAATTCCTGCTGTGAATGCAAACCTTTATTCATTTTATCTAGGAAAAATACTGCAATTTGCACCAGTTAAATAACAATTTAATATTTGAAAAATAGATTATGAATTCAGTTAGACATACAGATAAGTGCTTTAGTACCCAACTTGGGTCTGAGGATTTAGAAGATTTTAGGCTAGCCTAGTTTAATCTGCATCTGTAAAGAAGTGGCAGATTTTGAATCAGCTCTCACCACAATACTGTAAAAACTTGAAAAGTTAAAAAATCTTTTGAAGATGAAAAAAACCCACTGTACAGATTAATGTTACTTATGTATGTGTATATATCCAAACAGTGTGAGTATATATAGATGATTTAAAAAAAAAAAAAATCTAACAAGATCTTAAAATAGAGCAGTAGGACTGGATCAAACATCTTGATCATTAGGAATTTCACAAAATGTATATGACTAATAGTAACTCTTTTTCTGAGACAAAAAAGGAATTCTCTAAGGCCTGACCATGGTAAGTACCATACCAAATCCAATAATTCCTTTCTAGTCTACCAAACTGAATTTAACTTATCCCACATTTATCAAGCAACAGTTCTGAAATATTTGATTGCAAAGTACATAGTTGAAGACTCAGAAACTTGGGGACTCATAAGCCAAGCAGTTTTATTTCCCAGAAGCACTCTTATAAAGAGGAAAAAAAATAGTTTGGCCACACAAAAATGAACTTTCATTAGCATTCACTCACCTATAAAGGCACATACATTTTAACTCAGTTATTCGTGCAGAGCAATACAGCAATACACATTTTAAAAGTATGACCTTTTTTCCCAGTACTAAATTAGAATTGATGGCAAGGAAAACAATTGCTTCTTGAATAATTTCTGTTAAATGATTTCCTGTTGAAAAATGCTTACATTTTCACTTCAGATTCAGTTATGCCTTTTCTTTACTTCCTATGCCTTACCAAAAAGTGACAGCACTGTTCAGAAGGAACATCAAGATTTTAGAACTATGTCATGGAGTTACAACTCATTTACAAAGATGAAAGACCTTGAGGGCAAACGAAATTGTATTATAAATGTGGTCCAAGCAACAGAAATGAACAACCAGTCAGGTAGGACATTCTATTATTTAAAGCAGAAATGTACTTTTGTTAGTACAGTTCACAGTTGCACTAAAAACCACTAATAGTATAATTCATTTTGTGTGAAACACATAAGACAAAAGAACTTCAGAGTAAATTAGTTCAAACTGACTTTTTGAACTGCTTTGAAATCTATTGATGAAAGGCACTTCCCAAGACAAAAGGTGTATTGTGTTAGCAGTATGCCCCTATAGTTAAGAAAATCTGAGCTTGTCTTTTATTTATAATTAAAAACCATGCTAAAGTAAGCACTTATCTATTTCAAAAGAGTTTTAAGAAGAAATGCCAAAATGATTAAGTGCATGAGTCCCACAATTGAACTTAAAAGTAGGCCAAGCGTCCATTGCATTAAACAGATACAATTACATTGCAGTCAATTGAACTGGGATTATACCATGCATGATTTAGTTCTAACAGATCTAGTTCATCCTGAAAGAACTCGTTGAGTCTTGCAAAGTATGGCAAGAACATCTTTTGTGAAGGCAGTGAGTGGGATGGGCATACATTTATTTTCTTTAGTATAACAACATAGACATTGAAAGCATCCATCTTGCTTTTAATAAATTAATTTCCATGTCACTAGCTGTAAGTTTCCCCATGTATTCAGCATGCATAGGTATGTAATATACACATCATAAGAAAAATGTCAGTCTAGCTCACTTTGTGCCTGTGGCCTAAGGCAGTCTAATTACAAGATCATACACAGGTGCCTTTTCCTGTAAAACTGTTCAGGACACAGGTTCTATACTGTGCTACAATTTCTCCTGCAAGAGTTGGAGAGCTCAGAAGCAAAGGAGGCTCAGGCTGACAGAAGAGAAAAAAATGTCAGTCAGTGCTGACTTGGCACACTGAACTCTTACTTTGCTTTTGCTGGAGTGCTCCAGTATGACCACTGGCATATTTATTAACAACAGTTTTTCATTTGTTGTCTCTAATTGCAAGTTTTTCAAAGGCCTGATTTGATTCCAAGGCCCATTATACCTCTGAGCTGAAATCTTCCTAAAGCAGCTGAAGTCAACTGAAGCTGTAATTTGAATATATAAAATATTAACAATGCTAGGCACACTTCCAAATATGAGTTGGCCAACATAAGACACAACAAATGATTAGAACATAATTTATCTCTTTACCTTTGTTCTCAGTCTAAAGAGAGCCAAAGACATCTCATCTCACACAAGAATTTTGAAAACTAAGTTTAATTAATATCCATGAAGCATTCAGAAACTATAGTAATGGGTGCTACTGTAAAGCTTAGAGGGAAATTAGTAATTGCATCTTTACAACAGGATTTGAATGACATCCAGTAAATAAGGGACGGAGTAATGAAGAGGAAAATAAAATATTAAATAGCTCTTCTTTAATGAGCTGCATCCACTGTGTGAACTGAATGAGGCAGATGTCCTCTGTTAAAAGAAATTCTTGTAATTTAATCAAAGGAAGCATCTGAATATACAGTTACACAAGAGTCTGAAGAAAACAGCACAGCAAATCTTAATTCTGGCATGCCTACCTTCCATGTGTTTGATTTTTGCAATCCTAATAATACTGCAAGCTGTGACAATTCTCTGCAAACACTGTCTCACATGCTCTCATGTTTAAAGGAAACCAATCCATTCCATTCAAACAGGAAAAAAAAAAAGCAGCAATTTTGAGGAATGGGATAGCAAATGAAACAAAAAACGGCAATTATGCTGTCATGTTGTACCTTCTCTAGTATTTTTTTTCCAATTTCACCATCGTATTTCAGAAAACACATATTGTAACAAGAAAGGACAGAGAGGCAGGCAATGGGACACCAGAGGTACAGAACTGTTTGTGTATGAAGACACACTGAACAGGCTACATGGCTCCACAGATTGGAGAGGAACTTATCCTATCTGTTTCAATCCATCCAAACATGAATTACACTGGATCAAGCAAACAATGATTATTCTTCATGGCAAAAGAAGAAGTAGATCTAGAAATATCAAGAGACCAATTAGCAGGAACCTGGATGAAGAGGTACCATCCCCAGCTATTAAACTGAGCAGTACAGGTGCACCCAGCTCCAGGCAATCTTAAACAGCAGACAGCCAGGGGACTGTCAGACCTGGAAGAGTCTTCCTTTACATTTGTAAGCATTTCTTATCTTTTTCCCTGGTCCCTGCTGATGGCCACTGTCAAACAGGAAAGATCAACTCCTGACATGACACAGCATGCATGACTTGTCAGATGTTTTTGGATCACAAGAGTTTGGCCACACAGCCATGTGTACCAAACCTTTGATTTCCCACTGCTTCAACCAGCTCTAGGTCCTTGAGCTGGTAGGAACTGTGTAATATATAATTTCATGTTACTGCATGTTTTAATTTGAAAAATGTTATGAGAACCTTAAAATAACAAACCCTCAAATGCTGCGAGGTAGGCAATGTGTGTATTACAATGCTGACTTGACAGGTGGCAAGATGAGCAGAGACACCTGTTTGTTTACATAGGAAAAATAGCTTTGATCCAAGATAAGCAGCAGCAGATTAGGATTTTTGTATAATATGGGAACAGTTTAAACTAGAATCCATCTGCAGGAATTCACCTATAAACTACTACTGGCACAGTTACTATCACTGACTACGTGGGCATCATTCAAACAATATGGAGTCTTAGGGCACGTAGGGAGTCTTGGACTGTGCTCCCAAGTCCTCAACATGGCATAAAACCAGTCATAATGATATTGTTATAATACTTCCATATTGTGGAGTTTTACTGCAAGTGCGTGACTGCAGTCATACCATAATTCAGTTCTTCATTTGTTTCAAAATATTGACTGTGCTCAGAAATTTTCTAATTAGGGCCTTGAGCTTTTATCCAGTACAGCATTGAACTGCACACTGAAGTGCTCAAGTCCAGCAGTGTGCTTTGATCACTGATTTCCACATGTTTTCAAATGTCTGTCAAATCAAGTCAGTTAAGACTGGTTCCAGTTTATGATAAATTAAGAACAGATTATTATCCACCATTATCTCCTTTCCCTACACATTGTTTCTTGATAAAGTCTGGAAACCAAGTAAACAAAATAAAAACTGGAAATTGGGAGAGGAGAAAAAAAAAAAAAAAAATCAAGCTCTATAATTACATCTCCTCCAATAACATTAGCTCCAGCATGCTTCACACATATGTGGTTTATTGTTTTTTCCTTAATGTATCCTTCTGACATTCATTCTGGGTTATAGGCTATATATAGTATCCCATGCAGACTAATTAATAATGTGAAATAAGCCATAATTTCAGATTTATTGCATTTATATTATTAGATTTTTCAGTCCTAATGTTGCAGGAACATTAGACATATAAGATTTTAAAGTTTTGGGTTATCTTCCCTGCCTGTAAATTTCCACCCACATCAATAATGACTACATTGAAGGATCCAGGATACTGTGAGGATCAGGGAAAATCTAAGCATAAGCTAGTAAATTGGATATATGAAGACAATCCAAATAAGGCAAATGTAAGGTGATTAGACACAGGACTGGCCATTTGTCTTCCTTCTCAGAATCAGGGATTGTCAAGAAACCTATTCCCCCACCTACAGTAGCAGTCGCTATAGGAAGACAAGATGTTTTCATGAACATGAAGTGAAATTCTCCTGTTCTCAAGACTGGTAATGCAGATTTTATTTATTTCTAACATAGCTGAATGGAATAAAGGCAGCAAAGCACAGCAGAACTCCATCACTGCTACCTGCACCAGAAACATGCACAGATTCCAGGACCTCTTCCTAGGTGTTCTGTATGGTAAGTATGAAAGCTAGTGGTGAAAAACTGAGTAAGACAGTAATTAAGAGGGCTATGAAATTCTCACCTTTGTTGATTTTAAGATTTTATACAATAAGAATAGAAGTATCTGAGCTTCCCCAAAAGCAAAGCTTTCTTTTATGCAGAGAAAAGAATTGAGCCTTGCAGTGAGCTTATCGTTGAGGCTTTTCCCCCTCCAGTATTTCTTTCAAATTACAAAAATGTATTTCTTCACTTTAACAGAAAAGACATTAACCTTACGCAACTGATGATATATTTAAACTTGATTAACCCAGGATTAATGTGTTTGGAAGACCAGAATGATGAGAGGAGACATTTTTCAGGCATCCAGAAAAATTCCCAGTGAAATTTAAAAGCCACTCTGATAATTTCCTTTTAAGGATGAAAGATCCAATAGAATCCTTTTTGAATAATAATAAAAAGAATACTTAAAAGAATGTCCAGAGGAGAAAAAAACCAACTACATGCTCTGAAAATGAAAGAAACAAAAAGTCTAAAGTTTCACTTTTTGAAAACAAATACTGACTATGAAAATGTAATTTTCACTTTGCAAACATTTAACAGGCCATAACCCACCTCTAGAAGCCTCCAGTGACTGGATAAATCTTGAATGCTTTCGGTGTGTGACGTTGCCCACACACGATTTTATGCACAAGAAACACACAGTTGCTAATACCCCATCTCTCAATGTAGCCAAAGGCTCTCTTTGACACCAGTCACAGAACAGCCAACCCAAGAGTCTGGACACAGCTCTTTGGTTAATACCATGAAGAGATGGAAGTGTCTGAAAAAACCAGCAACGCAACTGAATCTGATCATCTATCACTGCCTTATGCTTTTCTCAGGTATTACTGTGCCTTCTGTAACTACACAGTGAGATTATAAAGCACTGGAGAGAGCAAAAAAAGCCACCACCTCAGCTGTTATTTCTTCCAATTCAGCATCTGCCTGTCTTCAGCTGTAACAGGCAGATATGGTCTGTAGCCATGCAATTTTTATGCTGATGCAAATATATCATTAGAGAGTCAAGCCCAGCATCTCACTGGCTTCTGCAACCTTTTTTACAGACAATCCAGCCAGGTTATCTGTGAAATTATTAGTGCCTTTAGTGTTGCAAATTTCTTTTTGCAACTCCCGCTTATGGGAGTTTCAAGTAAACATATATGAAAAACAAAGTAAGAAAATTAACTCCTTAGCAACCATTACAATTTCTTAACAAGGTATCCTACACAGAATTTCAGTTTCACCTTGGTAGTTTCTTGGTCTTGGCTGTACCATCTTTGAACGTGTTTATTTCATCCCCAGTTCTTCAGGAAGTGAAAAATATTTTAAGTTATTTCATTAGAACTCTCTTTTATGTTTTCTACAATATGCATCTTATCACCATTGCTTTGTATTTTTCATCCACATAAAGCACAATCAGAACCTATCTAAAACTTTTTTCCCCCTAAGGAATTGTCCAAAATAAGAAATACAAGCTATAAACTTGTTTCCCTCCCCAGATCTCATTGTAAATGCAGAGACAAGAACAGACTTGTATGGATAATAAAAACGATGACAGTTCATTTGAAT
Organism: Atrichornis clamosus; assembly: GCA_013400975.1. Taxonomy (NCBI): domain Eukaryota; kingdom Metazoa; phylum Chordata; class Aves; order Passeriformes; family Menuridae; genus Atrichornis; species Atrichornis clamosus. Next base: position 168,683 of record WBMZ01002185.1, on the reverse strand, counting down.
GCTATCAAATACATCTTCCTCCATGAAAGAATGAAAATACTGTGATGCAATGGGCATGGTAACCTTTATCTTAATAATTGCCTTCTTGTTTAAAAAAACCCAAACAACAAAAAAATCCCAAACCACTCTGGAGAACTCCAAACACAGAACAATTTCTTCTCTAGTCTAAAATGTCTGAACACTCCCCAATCAGATAAGTTTGCTTTCTGTGCTGGTCAGAATTCTCCTGCTAAAAACCCTGTCGGATACTATTTCTGCCTCAGGTGCTTTCAGCGATTCCACCAAGCCTATGAACAAGATAAATTTCTGATTTACTTTTTCAGAATGCAGAAGTTCATGAACACTTAGCTCTAAAATTTCAACTGTAACTCATTTAAAACTTAAATAACAATACAGCAGTTTCAGAATACCATCCAACACAGGGAAACAACATCCCAAAATACTTCACTTTGTGGTTAATTGTGCCAGGAAAGGTATTTCCTTTTGGCCATTGTTTCACTCATATTCATGCTGCCTTTTGACTAACTAAAACCAAGATCAAAAGCAGTCTTCAGATACTTAGATAAAACTCCTGTGACTTTTTCCAGACAGGATTCTGAGCAGCAATGAAAAGCCATCTGTGAAGAAGACACGTACCTCCGGCTCTCCAATGGGCGCCCATCACTAGAGATGCTTCGGGGAATGTTGGCTGCTCGTTCCGGGGGTGGCATTTTGCCTTCTCCTTTTCCAGAGCCAATCCTAGACGGTACTGGACTTTGGATTTGAGATGGTACCTGAGCCACATGTGGTCCCTGTCCTTTGCTTGCATTTCGCTGCCATTTATTATTATTTCTGAAGGGAAATTTGAATTCATATGGCATTCCTTCATTCACTTTGTACTCCATCACTGGCATACGGTAGTTTTCTGAAGAACTCCTGGAAATGAAGAAATTTAAATGCTGCTATGAAAAAATAAAATCAATATATTCTGGTCAGAAGAATAGAAATCTGAAGACAGAAGCTGAATCAATTCTATGAAAGTAAATATGAGATTTTGCTTTTTAGAAACATTTATTTAACAAATTTTAGAATCATAGAATCATTTAGATTGGGAAATACCTTCAAGATCACCGAGTTCAACCTTTAACCTAGCACTGCCAAGTCCACCACTAAACCATGTTCCAGGCACCAGAACCCCTGCTTGTCCTGTACATGTTGCATGAAGTCACTCAAGACAATCTGCTCCATGACCTTTCCCGGCATTGAGGTCAAGCTGACAGACCTGTAGTTCTCTAGATCCTCCTTCTGACCCTTTGTGTAGGTGGGCATCACACTGGCCAGCCTCTGGTCACCTGCGACCTACCCGGTTAGCCAGAACTGCTGATAAATGATGGAGAGTGGCTTGGTGAGCACTTCCGCCACCTCCCTTGGTACCCTCGTGTGGAACCCATCCAGTCCCACAGATCTGTGTGTGTCTAAGTGGCATAGCAGGTCACTGAGCATTTCCCCCGGGATTATGGGGGCTTCATTCTGTTTCTCCTCCCTGTCTTCCAGGGCAGGGGCTGAGTACTCAGAGGAGAACAACTGGTCTTGCTACTAAAGGTTGAGGCTGACTCAGATTTTTTTCCTCATCCTTTGCCACTATGTTTACCCCCACATTCAAGAAAGGATGGAGATTCTCCTTGGCCCTCTTTTTGTTGTTAATATATTTACAGAAACATTTTTTGTAGTATTTTACAGCAGTAGGCGGATTAATTTGCAGTTGGGCTTCGGCCCTTCTAATTTTCTCTCTGCATAACCTCACAATACCCTTGCAGGCCTCCTGAGTTGTATGCCTCTTCTTGCAAGGGTTATAAACTCTTTTTTCCCCCCAGAGCTCAGCCAAATCTCTGTTCAGACAGGCTGGTTTTCTTCCCCACCAGCTCATCTTTTGCCACACAGGGACAGCCAGCTCCTGAGCCTTTAAGATTTCCTTCTCGAAGCACATCCAACCTTCCTGGATTCCTTTGACCTTCAGGACTGACTCCCAAGGGACTGTATCACTAAGGCTCCTGAACAAGCCAAAGTCTGCCCTCCAAAAGTCCAGAGTGGCAGTTCCCTCATCATTACCTTCCAGTAAGTGAAAGCTCTACCCTTTCACATGCCCAACTCAGCCTCCAACCAGCACATCACCCATCTCCTCTGTTTACAGACAGCAGGTCCAGCAGCCCAATGCCCCTATATAGCTCATTCACCAGCTGTGTAAGGAAGTTATCTTCCACACACTCAGGAAGCTCCTAGGCTGTTTTCCCTCTTCTGTACTGTATTTCCAGCAAACACCTGGTAAGCTGAAGGCCCGCACAACAAAAAGGACTAGTGATGCTGAAAGCCTGCCTTTTCATCCTGATAACTGATCCATAACAGACTCCCATGGTATCTGCCTTGTTGGTCTTCCCCCTGATTCTTACCCATTAACCATCCTGTTGTCACCATCATTAAGCTCTAGACAATCAAACACTTCTTAACATACAGGGCTATCCCAATGCCTCTCCCTGTCTATCCCTTCAGAAGACTTTACAGCCATCCATTGCAGCATTCCAGCTGGTTGAGTTGATACTTTTCATTTGATTACTGGCTATAAAAGCTAAAAGAATATGCTAGAAGGGTCTCTCCCCTTCTTCATTTAAAAAAGTCATGGGCTTTAGAACTTACCTGCACCTAGACAAATAAGACCTGAGATGTTTGTTCTTTTTGAGATACACCTTTCTGATGCACAGACATTAAAAGACAAGAGTCATATTAAATAAGACACTAAACATAATATTCAAACATCTTTCGCTTTGGAGCACCTCAGTTGATAAATTTGCACGTTATGAAAACACTTGCTAGAAACTGTAGATGGCAAGACCAAAAGATGTCCATTGCTTCCTGAGAACACCACAGCATAAAAATTAGACTAGAACAGGACATAAGGTAATGCAGTCTACAGAACAAGCAGGGCAAACTTCAGCATATATTTTAAGTAAGGTATTTGGAAAAAAAGATGTGACCTTCAGCTTCAGTGAGAAAAATTTTGGTATTTCTCTTGACAAGTGTATATCTCTCTGAGTGAATACTAAGTGAACATTTTTAATCATTATTACTTTATCTACACACATCACTCTCTAATGCAAAGAAAAATAATCAGTGCAAAATTTTGAACCTGTAGCTCTTCCTATAAGAGCACCATGAAGGGTAAGAAATACTAGTATCTCTTCCCAGCAAAAATAGGAAACAAGACACAACTTATCTGGCCATGCTGACATTAGCAAGTTGTGCAGTCTAATAGGAGTAGACAAAGTGAAACAGTCAATGCTGAGGTCTTCCCGCCCACAATGCACACATTTTGTGGTTTTATTTTGGCCTACCCTCTAGTCTTGACCTGCAAATTAAATTATCAGTTGAAAGGCACGAGGTGTGCTTCTGAAGCACATGTATTTCAGCTTCATCTGAAAGTGCTCCCAGGACACTCTGATGTGACCCACTGCACAGTACACAGGGATGATCAGGAGATAAGGCCACTCACAACTGAACTAAAATATTGATATCCTTGTTGTTTTCTTTTCATATTTTATGTCTCTGGTATTCTTTCCCTAGTGCTTATGTACTTAGTTTGTGTTTCTCTTCTTTTTTCATAATTACAGTTTAAGAAGCAGGAATACACAATTTCCTCTTGATGCTGTGTCCTTAACTTCAAGGTCAGCAATCAGTCCACTAAATGAGTTCAGTGGCAATGTTTTAATGACCATGGTTTAGTAGAGATTTAACCATAACAAGGCCTGCCTCTGTGCAGGGCATTAGAATGTGAATGAGGGTATTTAGATATATTTTTGCATCTGCTACTGACCTTGTACATGTGCCTGTTGCCAAGTCAGCTTATCTACTGCACCCCTGTTCTTCCTCCAATTCATGTCATTCAATTTATTAGGATAGGGGCTGCTTCTCATATGAATGTAGTATCCCAGGCAAAACAGATCTTCATTTTAGTTACAGTCTGCAGAAGTTACTGAAGTCAAAATACTAAGTGACCTCCAGAGGACACAACGAAAGGACTTCAATTGCAGAAAACTGATTGCCAAAAGAGAAATTGCTTTGTGCAAACATTTAACTGAAGTCTCTAGTAATATATGTAGGACAGCTACAAATTCAACACATGGTTCTTGAACATTTATGATTTTGGATAGAGCAAGCAGGAGGATCAAGAGTTGCTTTATGGAGTTTTATAGCTAGCAATAACCCACCACGAACATTTGCTCACTACAAGGCAACAACAAAATTCTCTGATACTGAGTACAGTACTTCAAAAACTGCAGTCATTTCTCTTACTGCTATGGGTTAGGATACTCTAAAGGTAAGCCTGGTTTTGGCTGTACTTAATTTAGTTCAGGAATAATAGGATCTGTGCTTTCCACTCTGATTTTTCTGCTCTAATCCTTTTGCGATGATTGCAGTTGAACTTTCCATTTGCTCGGGCTGCTAAATACTGTACAAAAGCCTTCCAAATAGCTCATGAGTGACCCTATGCCACTGCTCATTTTAATCCCTGACATGTATTCAATTTTCCACTGACATCTAAAGGACAAATAAAATTCCTTTTCTCTCTGCTTCTCTTTTGCTACCATTTACAAGGAGTTAATATTGCTTATAGTAAAAAGAAACATGGATTTTCTTTTATACAAGTACAAGGTCTTTACTCAGAGACATGATTTCACATCAATATAATAAATATGCACTTAAGTTCAGCTCCAATCTTAAGTAAACAAAGATTTAGCAACTACCCCTACAAAGGATATTGACTGATTAGAAAACAGCAGTGCAAAACACTCTCTCGGTCTCTCACTCCAAGGAACACAATCAACTTTGGTAACTATATTTGCTGCTTGGCAAATCTAGCCTGCAGGCAAATTTATTCTATTAAAGATCATTCCATTTTAATCATATAGCATGTCTAAGATATAAATACAGGATGTCAGGAACATAGGGATCAGATTTAGTGAAGTGGCTGAATGCTACAGACAATGCTGAGAGTTCAGTAAAAGTTATAAAAGCTTTACTGTGAATTCAGGAAAAATGGAGGGACTTAATGCCCAGTTTAAGAAAAAAGCACACATTACTGCTTATTTCTGATCAAGCAACACTTTTAAGCTATAAAAGCAGTAATGTAGTTGACACAAGCTTCAGGCTTAATACAGATGGGAAGTGAGAGAAATGCAACAAGATCTATGGAGCAAAGAAGGATTTACCATTGAGTAAAGAAGAATTACCATTTGCAGCAATTTCTCTGGCCAAATCCATACCTTTGATAAACCCTCAACATTTACAGCCTTACTTATTGTGAAAATAGAAGCACGTAAGTCTATTTTTAGCTTTCAGGAATTATATGCACTGGCATTGCAAACTACCAACAAATGGGAAAGCAGGAAGGAAAGTGTACAATTAATTTTGATGCATCCTAAACACACTATTGCCACTATAAAGTTGCTTGATTTTCACATTACATTCCATGGTTACATGAACTTCACACATTTTACTACATTTTGGTATTCAATGAATATTTTGGGGGGCATGGAGACTGAATATGGGCAGTTTTTCCTACTCTCCTCTTCCACCTTACAATGCTGGATGCTGTATTACAATTATACCATGGTTTTCTGGAGGCTAACACTTATTCCGTGGTGTTTTGTCCCACAAAACACGATACAATTCCAGAGCAGATACAGCCACTGCACAATACCTGCGCGGTGTGCAGTCCTCGTAGGGAGGGACGATGACGACCTTCACTGTTACTGATGTCCTGAGCAGATCAATCATTTGCTCGTGACTCAGCGTGGCTACGGCCACCTTGCAGATTTCCACCAGGCGGCTGCCTTGGCGCAGCCCCGCCTGCCACGCGTAGCCGTAGGGCTCGACGTCGGCCACAATGCCCTCGTAGTTGACATGGAAGCCGAGCTGACCCAGACCGTTCCTACGCAGAGTCATCTCCACTGTTTCACAGCCCTTGGTCACAAGCTGGCAAGTGAAATGAAGACAGAATTTAATGCGTTGGGAGACCTCCAGGGCGAACAGAGGTTTAAGGGCTCAACTTTTGAACAATCAACCAACTCCCAAGGCAATGGTGGGACACGACCAAGAGATATCTACTGCCATCCTACGTACATAATCAGTTGAAATGGGTCTTGTTGCTCAAACTAATACTTCCAGTAGAATCTGGTTACCCAAGTTCTGCCTTGGAATTTTTACTGCAACCACAGGAATTTTAGAAGGTACATGGCAGCACACAACAGAAAAACACTTGGAGTTACACAAGCATCTCTGTCTTTTATGCTTTAGTAACCAAATAACCATTCTACATTTCTAGCTGTTTCAGGAAACTGCAAGATTATTTTCAGTCAGAATGTGGTGGCATGCAGCTACTAAGCACAGTAAACTGGGGGCTATGTCAACGCTTCCATGTACCACGAGCACCAATACCATCAAGAGCAATTCAGTAGGGCCTAGACTTCCTTTTTTTCTGGTTGTTACACAATTACAGTTGGGAAATTACAGGAAAGACAGTGAAATGTAACACATTCTTTCATAACTTAATTGATTATAAAATGAGCACGGACAGATGTTTAACAGGCAGATACCACGATTCACTGCATTTTTAATTTATCACATGCATTCAGAGAATATCTGAAGGTTGCAGTGGGGATTGGGACTGCACCCTGCTGACAACTATAGTAAGTCAGTCTCAAAGATATTGCAGTTTATTTGAAACGAGATATAGCAAGTCTACAAAATAGAGAAAGGGAAGGAAAACAAGGAAGAAATAATGTGACGCTTTTGTATTTGTTGTGTGGGAGTAACTTATGCATCTGGAGGACCTGCTCTTTTTAATATATTAATACATTTTTCATACACACACAACCAGCTGAAACTGGCTGTTACCTGATAGTAGTGAAAGCAATATTGGATTCTGAGAAACAGAAGTGGGAAAGTCCTTATAAATTCCATCACAAACAATGAAAAGAATTTTAGGAATCCCAGGCATTATTTAAATTGAAGCTTTACTTGGCAGAGTGATGAGAGGAGAAAGCAAAGAAGGGGAACCAAACAAGAGAATACATTCTAACCTCCAGCCTTTTGACGATCTCTTTGATATCATCGATGTTGCTGATGAAGCTCTCCAAAGAAACACATTCACCTCTCTCATAGAATATTTTGATATTTGTGTCTGTTGAAGTCCACCCTATCACATCTCGACAGGAGCAATTGAACACCACACTTTTTGTGTCCTGTTCAATGAGGACTACAAACTCATTAGAGATGCCCAGGAGACAGTCTATTTCCATACCCTTGCTGTAGTCTTTTGCATGGACACTCCATACAATAGCACCAGAACTATAGATCTCTGCTCCTGGATAAGGTTTGGACTTCTCTTTCTTTTTTGAAGCAAGTGAGATGAAGGGGAACTTGCCAGAAGGGTCAATAGGTGTGTTGGTGACATTCTTCTCTGCCAAGTCTTTCAAGTATTCTTGACGGGTCCTGGTGGCCATCGCGCGAAACTTTTCTGATTTATGAGCAGCATTCTCTGCATTAATGACTTTGGCTAGTAAGAAGTCCCTGAACACATTTGATTTAGGAAACGTCACACCTTTTGGAATAGGTGGTCCAAAGGATGGTACATCTCTGGATCTTGTCACAGCAACACTAAATGAAGTAAAAAAATAAGGAAGAAACACAGTGTTTCACTCTATGCAAATTCAGCAGGTTTTGCTGACAGAAAAACACATTCCCACATTTTTTCTTTTCATTTCTCAGCAATATGCCTACATTTACATATTAATGTTGCCAGTGAGGAAATTATGCCCCCCCCCTTACAGTATAAAGAAGGCCACTTTTTTTTGCATATAGGCATTTTTGAGTCATTCCCAGTACCACAGCTTAAAAAGTACAAAACTGTAGAGGTTTTTTTGATCAAGTAATCACTCATGTACTTACATATGGCAATTCTGAATTTTGCTTGGTTTTGGTATAAAAAGAAAATTTCTAACTCACACTATTAGAAAGGCTAGCTTAGAATTTAGCTCTTAATGTTGAAAGGCTCATCTGAAAGTAATGCAAAGTGTACGATCATCACTAGAAATACAGATTAAATGAACACATTAAAAAGATAAAAGCCTAAAATCATCTCACAAGGCCAGTTCCACTGTGAAAATCATCTGGTGACTGAATGCATATATACATCACACTACTGTTTTAGTTTTAAATTTCTGGACTGAAAGCCTCACTAGCTGATATTGCATGCTAGTGATAGAAGACTCCAAAAATACTAGAAATAAGAAATTTCTCAGAAGTTCACAGATACAGATACTTTCCTTTTCAACCCATCCTTTTAATTTCTGTTCCAAGTGATTGCTTTAGGCAGTAGGGACAAGCTTAGCTATTCTCAATTGTCAATTCTCTTTTTATATAAATGAGAGTTGTTTGACATTCCAATCCAGTATCATTCACTTGGCGATCTGTCCTAAGAGACTGACAACTGTACTTTGATAGTTATGTGACAAGAAATGTTCCAACAATTCAAATAGGATTTACCACATATCTGTAACTAGATCTGAAAAAGCACTGAGTAACTTTGGCCAAAATACCATGGTAATGGAAATAAAGAAGAATAAGATAAGACTTGATCACATTAGAAAAGTATGTTATGTTTCACTTAGAACACTGGCTGGTATTATTTTCACATTTTGATTTTATCTGAATCCTTAAACATAATCAGAGAAATCCCCCTCCCAAAATCAGTAACTGAGATTGCAGAGTAAGTCTTTTGCGGGGGCATATAGGAACACCAAAAATAAAAATTAAGTAACTCTAACCCTATATTCCAGTTTTGAGTGGTAGGATGTTTTGTTTATTTGTTTGTTTTGCTTTGGTTGTTCTGAGTAACTTGGATTTTTTTAACTATATTTTCTGGTAACTGATATTGAAAGATGTCATTACTGTCATATTTCCTCCAAATGTATGCCAGCATATCTCAAAGTATGCAACAGGGGGTGCTCAAGAAGCAACTATCTGACTCATCTGTAGTGGTCCTAAAGGGTCTGTTATTAAGAGACAGAAGCCTAAGAGTGAAACACAATTACTGGATGTAATGAAAAACTACCAGTAAGTTTTTGTTTGGTTCAGTTTTCAATGCTATGAATCACAGGGATGAGAATTCAACCTTTAACACATGCTAGAGAAATTTTTAAAAGCGAGCAATGCTGACAGAGATGCCAGACTTTTGAAATATTGTTTATCTTAGTTGGGAAGGAGAATCACTGGCCAAGACAGTGCTTGATTTTACTCCTTTTATGTAGTTTTAAAATAAAAATTCCAGTACATTTTTATGCTATATGGTTTCCTGTTTTGTCTAGAGTTATGAATCCATGAAACTGTTCCAAATAATTCAGTGAAAAAGAGGTCAAACTTACTTTGAAAAGTTTCCTAAAAAAACTTTTCATAGTAGAATTCTATAAATTTAAATCAAGTGTTTGCACTGAGAGGACAGAAAAAGGAAAGTGTTTCAATCTTAAAGACAGTACAGAGAACTTAAAATGTTCTGGTGGTCTTGTGTATCAAAAGGAACACTGATATTCTCCCAATTATTTTTCCCACCTGCTCCCCTTCCCCTTAAATTTTAAGCCTGTACCATCACTAAAGCCAAAATTACTAATAAGTAACCAATGAAGCTCCAGATCTTGTAGTTGTAAACACTTGAAAAATGAAGTCATTCAGGAGACTCAAGGTCAGAAATAGAACCCTCAGATACTTAAAGTTATTACAGTTTAGCAAGTATAAAACTTTAAAATGCCTTTTAAAAGAAAGAAATGTATGCAGTCATATTACTTAAAAAAACAGCCAAAAGCAGATCTTTGTCTGTTTTTAATACATAATTCAAGTGGAAAATGCTTCTGCAGCCCTTGTGGATGCATTTCCTACCTTCCCTTTACTTCAAAAATCAGGTTCTGTACAGAATAAGCGCTGAAACATGTGTCTAAGAGTTTAAGAACAAGCTGTGTCCACATAAATTATGGAACAATTGAATTTTTCAATAAGCTGCCTGAAAATGAGTATCAACACGAACATTCCTAGTCCAGGAGAGTTAATACATGTATAAAGTTCAGTATCAATTCCAAAAATGCTCTGTGAACTTTATCAAAAAGTTCAGAGGAGAGAAAAGCTTTAAACCTTCTATACATACTTGAAAAATAATGAACAACCTCAGACACTGCAGTCTTAGATTTTCCTCTAAATAAACACTTGCCTCAATAAAATACTTCAGTGAATATTTGTATTTCAGTAAAAACAGGTTAATTCTAAGGCTACCTAAAACCAAGTTAATTCCAAGGCTACCTAACTTCAAGACAGTTACTCTAAAACCATTGCTCTGACACTGTGTATTTTAAATGAAAAATTTTTATATATGTTTACTGATATCAGTCAACATTTAAAAATGAAAATATTTAAGAGCTCAGTATATAACAAAGATAAATTTCATGGATAGTAAAAAGAAATGAAACTCAAAGAACATTATTTCTATATGCTTGCAATTTGGTTAAAAAAATTATGCTAATAGGAATCTCATTTTGCAATTCTTTAGTTTATGTTACTATCAATTACCATTTCCTATTTTAATCATATTGACTTTAAGGTCACATTAAGACTTTTTTTTGTGCTGCATAATAATCTGTAATTTCTTTGTCGGACTGAAATGAGGTAAGAAATGAAGATATTTCAGAGACCTCATCTTCTTTCTGAAAGGTTAAGTCACACTTTTTAACTGTCTTAATTTAAAAAATGAAACATAAGCTCAGATGACCAAATTATCTGAACAAAAAGTGGCGTGTTTTTGTTCTTTGTTCTATTTCTTTCAGTGTAAAAATATTCTTCTAGCATACACTTAATGAAGAGAATAAAAAGGAAGTGAGAACACAATTTCAAAGTAATTTCCGGGTGCTTGATATGCGTGTCTATGTGCACGAGTGTGTGGGTGTACACACATCTGACAGCAGCAGTTTCCTCACTGGGCATGTTTCATTCACATACTCATGTGTGTCTATTTACTTTTTAAAGTGTTCTAAATGCACGACTCAAAATCTCCTTGACCCTTATCTTTAATTACATTTCCCTATGAGAATTTAAGAGAAGAATGACAGCTCCGTTTGCACTCAGATTCCACGTTTTCAGCGGAAGCAGCAATAGCTACCTGTAACAAACGCTGTCAGTACAGGGACCGTGCACTCTTACAATGACAAAGACGTGCTGGAAGTGGGATCGAATGTTCTTTGGGCTGAATGGTTGTGCCCCAGGCTCCTGGAAAACTATGGTCACAATATCATTTCCAATATGTCGTTTTCTCAGAAGCTTTAATGAAAAGAAAGAAGAAGCGTAGATTAAAACAGACTTTACACAAATTTCCAATTATTTATTTCTCATTATTAGAAATTACTATTGCTCAATTGCTTTCCCCAAGTGATATTTCAAGATGAAAACTGAAACAATTGAGGATTTATATAACAAGTACCAGAATTAGTTATTCATCTAACACATTTCAGGCATGGGTGTTTCCATAATAATTTAATTTTTGTATGTAGCATATACAAGGAACTTATAAAGGAAAATTTTAAGCTAAACAAAGCGCAAAAACAACAAACCCTGTTAGTATCAAGAGTAATCAGTGATACGTGGAAGCAGGAAAATATTCCCCATTTCACACATTTTTACAAGCCACTGGTCGGTTCTATTCAAGTTGAAAATAGTTGTCATTGTCCTTAAGACCCGTTATAAATAATTTTCTGGTAGGCTTCTTTTGGTAAATACAAGACTACAGTAAAAGAGAAGGTAAGCTACAAAGATCTTGAACATTTAGTGTACAAAAGCAAACTAAAAAGAATTCTAAGTTAACTTTTCTTGTAAAATGAAAATTTCTATTTTATTTGCAGAGGTACAGAGCATCATTTCTAGAATAAAATGCATATACATCATACAAAACAAGATTGCTTGGTGTTTAACAAGACCATGTACTACAGTGTAACATGGCAGATCAGCCTATATAGCTCTTCTGTATACTATAGTTTAAAACAAAAAGGAAAAGAAAGAATTTTGATTCATATATTCTTGTACAGTGTGCTGGACCACCCACTCATTACCTCCGTGCATATTACAACTTAATGAATGCAATCCTGAAAGGACAATAGATATAGCTGTGAAAGGTTAAAAAAAATTTAAAATCATCAAGTACATGATGGTGCTTTTGACATAAGATATGAACTCTTATTTATGTAACACAGATGTCCTACTGACACTATTGCATATTATTTACATCAAAGAAATGCATAATTAAATAGAAAATAGTCCAATGGAGAAACATCTATGATGTACCTACAATCCTCTGATTTGCTCACCTCCCTGACAAAGAGATGGCCACGTTTACTTTTGATTCATTGTTTTCTTTGCTAGTAACAAATGAAAGTTGTCATAAATATTTAATAGTTCATTTGCTTCTGAGGAGAAGGAAAAAATTCTAAATAGGGATCGTCCATCTTACCTGTTGCTTGTTGTTTGGAGTATATGGCAACATAGTAGAAACGTGGAACATGATTTCATAGTCCTTGTATGTTGTATATAGAGAGTGAGTACCTGTTGAATCAGCTGCAGTTAAAGAAAAAAGACAAAATAAAAACATTCTTTTTAAAAAAGATTAAAAACCAAGTTTCATTATTATTTAAAAAAAAAATTATCAGTCAAGACAAGAATTCCTATTTGTCCTCAATCCTAGCTGAAATATCAGCAAATAAGAATTTACTTAGATTTTGTTCACCTGTCAAGGCAAATGTCACAAATAGACAGCCTGTACAAATTTGCATACTTTTCACAAACAAAAACTAGTTAAGAATAAGGAATTTATACCAGAAGACCCTGAAGAAAGCCTATTTAAGAATGAAAAATGATAATTTTCAAGCACCACCCAATAACTTGGAATGAAACTGGACTGTAAGGAATGCGAAAAGGACTTCAGAAAGGAAGGTAGACAGATACTGCAAATGAATACTATGATCTCATGCACAATTAAATGACAAAGTACCTCTAACACACAGTAAGAACAGAATGGGTTCTCTTAAGCATAAATATCAGGACTTCAATTTAACTGTAATGAAGTCAGATAAAACCTTCACTGGAACAGATGCTTTATGGACAGGAACAGTCAAAAACCCAAACAGGATGCCAGCATGCTTGTAACTGATGATGGAAAACGCCCACAACAATGACATTACGAAGCTGGTATATTAAGCAAAGGCAATCTCACCTGTTTTGGGTTCTGGCCACCCTATTTTAAAAGTTATAGAAGAAAGGGAAGGGATCCAGAAATAGGCCACAGAAATAATTATATGTAGGTGGAGAGACTTCCATGTGAAGAGAAAATGATAAAAACTAGGAATTATGAAGTTTAGAAAGAAAAAAAGAAGAGGGGGATATTACTCAGTTTACAAAGTGTTGGTTGAAAACAACACTTGATTACAGACAAATTGTGAACTTTTGCTTTTACTTTTTCTTTCACTCTAAAAAAAGTGACCTTGAAAAATGTTCCATTAATTTAAGAAGTAACACATTTAAAGTTAAAATAGTGAGTATATTCTATTGAATACAACTGCTGCCCACAGTGCAAATAGCCCACTTCCAAACACAATTTGAAAAATAACTAGCTTTATATATGGAAAAAAAGCATCCTGGCTATTTGAAGTAATATAAACATGCTACTTAATTATATAATCCCAGCTATTTATAACAATGTATTTTAAAAAGCTGTTAAAAACTACACCTTGGCTTTTTTATTAGCAGAGAGATCATGTTGCTAAGAAGATAACAGCTCAGAAATTTGTGATGCATTTACAATAACATACAGTTTATTTACCCAGATTTTGAGTATAAACTTTGAGAAGTTTGTTTTCTGTCAGATTCAGAATAATAAAAGAGTTTTACTCTAAATGAAAAAAATGCAAAATCATCCATAAAATCAAATGCAAATTTTTCTACATTACAGCTACATAGAGATTTTGCATTTCCAAATCACCTATCTAGAATAAAAAGGGAATTAGAAATAAAAGATTCCTACAATCTTAAAAATATTTGTAATTCTCAGTTAATGTTTCAAGGAGATTGGGCTCTCTTTCCTAGGATTCAACACTGCCAGTAGGATAAACTTGTGAACTGCTAAATATTTTCTTTTCAATGTTAATTAGAACAGCAGGACAGCTGAAAGGGGACCATTTCATCTCGCCCAGTGTTCACAGCAGCCTCCATCCTCTGCCTGATCACTGCAATGCACATTCAAGAAGGCAGATGCACCTCAAAGTCACCTAAATATTAACATAACTTCTTTACAGCTTTATCTGTCTAACTGTAAATACTCTAATTTGTACACCATCTTTTATAAATAGAGCATGCAACAATATTACAAATAATTGGAAAGGGGGAGCAGGAGCAGAAAAATAGGGAAGTACAGAGGAAGGCAGGCCCCAAAAGAGGGGAAAGGGCCCAAAAGGGATTGTGGTAACAGAAGGAATTCTGACTAAAAGTGAGCTAGAACACCTACATACTTAAGCTAAACTTTCAACTTTGCTGGATGGACTTCATTTCAGGTGGAAAAGAGGTCTTTCTCAGAACAGCACTGATTCTACAAACTAAATAATCAGGCTACAATCCAAATAACACATTTAATAATTCCAATTATTTCCAAGCACTTCACAGCTTAAATATCTCTTATTCAAATCCAACTACAAAAAGAAGTCCATACCCACTACGGTCTGTGCATTTCTCTCACCAAATTTTTTCAAGTCCAGAATACTTTTCCTGAAGTACACCACCATTAATTGCTGGTGTTTGCTTTAAATCAAATCACAGCCGTTGCAGTAAAATCCAAGACCGCACACAGAATAATATACATCAAGGCCAGAACTGCAAGCCAGCACTGCAATGTCCTTTAATTTCCTTCTATTTAACAGAGGCCTGAGGGAACTACAGGTTCATTAGCACCCTTTTACACTGAAGACATCCCCTCCTGCCATCAGTTTATGGCACAGCTACTCATGATGCTTTCTCAGCCTTGCCCCATTACTGGATCTGGCTATTTAGCTGAGGTGTTATCTGATCTTTTCCTTCCATTATTAATCGCCTTTAAAAATCCACCTTAGTCTTCTGTCCTTCCAATGATTCTCAGCTGTGTTCACAAGAATTAACAGACTCACATGTCAAGTGCTTTTTCTAACACCAACAATGCTCAAACTGTGACTGACACCATCAGCATAATGCTGACAAATTCACCTCTGAATCTACAGGACTTTGTCAGCCTGCTTCTACAGCAGCTTGAACAACCTCTGTGCCAGAAAACTGTACAAAAACCATTATAAGTAGAAAATCTGACTCCCTGTTTCAAAGGAAAATGTTGCAAGGAATTGTAGGAGTACAAACAGAAAGTTCTACTGATGAGGCAGGACAACCATTACCACAAACTGAAGCAGGGCTCACAACAAAAAACATGAAAAGAAAGATTTTCAGAGCTTAGTGTTGCTCTCCTTTACTTTTGATGTCAGCAGCTGTCAACACTGCTGCTCTTTCTGTCATATACAAGGATTACACCAAGCACTCAGGATCAACTTCTGTAATATCCAAGTTGTTTGCAGACAGAAATGAGCACAGAAGCTTTTGTTTTCTAATATACAAAAGTAGATGTGCAACACAAATGCAGAGAAATGCAGATGGAATTCCCTCCATCCCTATTTCTGTTTCTTAAGCAATTAAGGAACTTCTGATCTCCTTTGGCTATTGGTCTCCCAACAAAAGTCTCAGACCCAAGAGTAAGTCTGTTCTTATTTCCACATGGTTGCAAAGATGTTATATAGTGCAAGATAAGAAGGTAATCTATCTGTATTACTTCATTACAAATATTGGTGTTTATAGACAATCCCTAAATGAAATGTCAGTTCCAAGTCCATTCATTCCCTAGGTTTTATTATCTATTTAATAATTTCTGGTTTTATATTCTTACTACGCCTTATCAGAAAGTCATGCAGTATATGAACATTTAATACATAAATCTACCATTATTAGCTTAGTTTATAAACTTGTCAAATCAATAAATAATGAACTTCCCAACTCATATTAATCAACTTCCCTAACTTCCTGCATCAACCACACTACCACTCTGTTGGACACACGTGCCATGTTACCAAGCCTACCATTATCGAGCTGATCCCATTCACCAATTTAAAATACTGAGAAGTAAGACTAAGTGAGGGGGAGGGAAATAAAGTATGCATTACAACTAGAAAATAAAGTAAAATGACTGAAGTTATAATTTGAAAGATCACTGTGATGTTTATTACTTTAAAGTAATGCCCATAAACTTCCTCATCACTGTGGGATAGGTGACATTTTCAAGCTCTATTTCCTATCCAAAGTCTGCAGGCTGCCAGGAGATAGACTGTTTCCCCTCTGGTAATTCTAGAAATAAACAAACAAAACTTGAAAAGTAGCATCTCTTTTTCACAGTGGTACTGGCAGAGATCCAAAGCTAAAGCCCTTGAAGGATCCAATACACTTAAAGAGGCTTTAAGTTAATAGGATGCAAGAGATTCCTCCTTTTAAGAAATTGGCTCTGTTATGGATACTTACAAATTAGGCCCCTAACTCTAAAAATTTCTAAGAACAACAACTGTTCTGAAACTGCCTTTTGCTAGAGCAACTTTACTTTTTAAAAGCTGCATAAATTAAAAGTATTGTGAAAATTTCCAGAGTCCATACACAAATCAGCTAACCTCCATGCAGAGAAAATCTTTCCACATCTTACATCAGACAACCGCTTTTCACAGCTTGTATTGTCAAAGGTACAGAAACTATCAAAATAGTCTACATAGATCCGACCTTTCTTACAAGTCAATTAACAGACATTTGTTTTTAAGTGCATCTTTGCAATCAACTGTGCTGACACTGAACAGAATCCTTGTGCAGGAAAATTTCCTGAGTAATGAGACTGCAAGAACTATTTCAAGTCAGTGCTCTCTAGCGCAGAAGAGCAGAGCTGGAAGACAGAGAAGTTCACTTCCCAGCTATAGACCCACCTGTTTCAACAAAACCTATAAACCTGAGTCACAGGAAAAAACACAGCCCCCTCCTTTGCAGGTCTTTGTGCTAAGGCCAAGGCCAATGGACTGACTAATTACTTAGGGTAGCTATTGAAAATGTATTGCCTGGCTGTATTCTGCTGTTCAGATAATCCCCACATCTGAGGGGCAGCTCTTATGACCATCTCTGGTGTTTAGCATTTCCCCTACTACAAGGTGGCTTGCAGCATTTCCAGTCTGTGCTTTGCAGACTGGCAGGAAGGAGAACATACCACCATCAAGATCAATTACTAAAGTTGGCTGCCATTGCTCACATTTGCTGCAGTCTAAACCTACTCATTAAGAACTCATGCATGCTCCCGTGTACTCATGTTTTCTCAGTAATCTTGCAGGCAATGTAACCTGAAAGATTTCAGACAGCTTCGGAGTTCCTAAGCAGTTGTAGCTGATGAGGTTCCACATATGTGAACATATGTAAACCCTGACTGAAAGAAAATGTAGAAAATGCTTCACGAAAGCAGCAGTTTCCACTTAGAGGACATCCCTTCCTCTGATCACAGTGAAGTGTTCATGTGAACCCTTTCTGTATTTTTAGATACAGAATGGAGCTGAGTAGGTCTACTGGGCAATGCGAAAAAGATATTCCAGCTCTCAACATGGAGCAGAAACCTTCATTACAAGAAGACAACTCTCAAAACCAGGAGAGTTTCAGCCAACTTAAAGTTTCCATTCAACAGGTGCTAGACTGTAGTACATGAACTCAAAGCCTGACAAAATTCTTTCCTCGAGTCAGAAGTACCAATGAGGAATTCAAAACATTCTGGAAAATTCTGCTTTTTAGAAGAAAATGCAAAGCAAATACTTAGAAGACAGTTACAGCTTTTATGGGTATATCTGAGCAGATGAATCAACTCTTAATCAGCATACAGCATTTACATACTCTAGAAACCAGTGTGTGTTGACTAACACCAAAATACAGGTTGTTTTCCTTTTTTTCACATCTTAACCCAGAAGGAAAGGAGGAGAGGATGTTACTTTAACTTCTAAAAGTAACAAGGTCACAATATAAAACCAAAATGCAAATAAATATGTTCTCTGTTTTCCACACATATTTGATTTTTGACCTAGCTGATCTTTATAACTGATAAAATAACAGTTCAGAGTTGTGGAAAAGGAAAGCTCACTCTGAGAATTATACGTATGTCCAGTATAGGCAAGTCAATGTTACAAGGAACTGCCTGGATATCTGGAATCAGGTATATAATCCTTGTCTAGATTAAAAATTAAAGAGACTGAATTCAAACTCGAATGAGAGCAGAGAAAGGTTATCAGGTAATACTCCATGTGTATGTGCAAGTAGAGAAAGACACACCTCACCAACAAATAAGGCTTGGCTTATTGAGGGTAACATTACAAAAGCACTGAAAAGACACAACTGCAACGTGGAAATGGTGTCTGGACATCAAATGGAGCATTTAGTCTCCACTTGGAGTACCATGTCCAGCTCTGGGATCCTCAGCACAGGAAGGACATGGACCTGTTGGACTGAGTCTAGAGAGGCCACCAAGATGATCAGAGGGCTGGAGAACCTCTCCTATGAGGAAAGGCTGAGAGAATGGGGATTATTCAGCCTAGAAAAGAGAAGGCCTTGGGGAGACCTTACAGCAGCCTTCCCTAAAGGAACCTACAAGAGAGCTGGAGAGAGACTTTTCCCAAGAACATGTAGTGATAGGATATGGGGGAATGATTTTAAACTGAAGGAAGACAGGTTGAGATTAGATTTGGGGAAGAAATTCTGTGCTGGGAGGATGGTGAGGCACTGGAACAGGTTGCCCAAAAAAGCTGTAGATGCCCCATCCCTGGAGGTGTTCAAGGCCAGGCTGGATGGGACCCTGAGCAGCCTGGTCTAGTGGAAGGTGTCTCTGCCCATGGCAGGGGGATCGAAACAAGATGATATTTAAGATCCTTTCCAACCCAAACCATTCTATGATTCTATGAAATACACTCAAGGAGGAACCACAGAGGAAATGTAAGTATTGCAAGTAAAAAAAAGCAAGCTCAATGTTAAATGTGTGTGAAATAGGTATTAATTTAGGTTTAAACCAAAGGAGGTTTTATAACCCTCTGAGGATTGATGATCCGACCGGTCAGGAACAGCCTGAGAAGATGGTAATGCAATTGCTGTAGGAATTAAGGACAGAAGGTAGAATAGTGGAGCACTAAAGCACAGCAGGTTACGCTATTTGTGTCAAGAGACCCATGACAAGACCACAGCTTCTGCTGCACTGATGCTGATGAATGCTTTTCAGCTTTCACAAATCAACTCCTCATTTCATTTCCTATCCAAGTGAGCAAAGTAGCAAAAAACTCCACAGGATCTCATTAGCTCCAATACTAAAAGAAAAGGACAAAATTTCTCTGAGTAATTTAAACAGATCTACAAATTGAATATAGCATGTGCTAGCTGATAAAAAGGTATTTCACAAGACTGATTCTAAATGCAGGGAGTTTCCCTTATAGCTACGGTAACCCAAGATCATCTTACCACTCCATTTTTGTTGCAATATGTTTTACAGTTAAAGCTGGTAAGAGAGCTGCCAAATCCAGTTTAATTTTCATATCTCAAAAAAGAAAAACCACAGAGGGAGGAATACATTTGACAGGATGACCAAGACAAAACTGCCTAGAAGAAAAACTGCATGCAACAGACATCAGAAAAGCAGTAGATCAACTCTTCAAGGTGGAGTGACATAGATGGGTTCCCAAAACATTTTGGAGATAGTCTATAAGCGTATCATTAAAAAAAAAATGACATACCAGCTGTATTGATTCATCTTAAGACTACACAGTGACGATGGATTTGCCATAGCAATAATGGTTCTATAGTTACCATTTTCTTACTGCAGCTTTAGTGATAATTTAATACCAAATCAGTACAAAAATCCAATTATTACCAGAGTTGAGAGACCATATGAGTACAGTCAAATTACACATGTGCTCTGCTTTCACTTATACTAAAAAACTGTCTTCCTATAGCAAAGACATAATTTTTAAGAACTCTCTCCAAAAAGGCAGGTAGCAATCATATTATGCACTTTGTTCACTTAAGGGGGAAACATGTAATGAAAAAGCCTTACTCTTTGTATCCAGCTGAGCACGATACTTGTCAAATCCCTTGAGTCGAACTCGCTCTCCCAAGAGCTGAAGAAACTCCTCAAAGGCTGGACCTGCTGATTCATTATTGTACATTTCCTCTTCTGTGCTTTGTCCAGCTTTACAGTACATGATACCCACCTTAAGTTGGTAACTTAACTGCAAAGGGAAAAAGATGAAAATTGTATGCGTATACCAAGTGATGAAGCAACGTATGCATTTAATTCACTTCCCACTTTTTAATCAGCCCATAATTTGCAAAAGAAAAAACACCGAATTATAGTCTAATTTTAAAAGTTAGTCTAGTTCCAAATACTCTCATTGTTTTCCACTGTAACTGCCTTGATGATGGCAGATTTAATCTCAAGATGCCAAAATGCTTTCTAAAGTGAGACAAACATGAATGTTGCATATTTCCAGGAGGACAACACTGCAGCTTGCAAATAGTGAATGTCTAACATTGAGCCACATGGGAAGTGCTGGCTAAGTAATGCCAGGAATTTGACTCTCACTTAGGCTGGTACTATGGTTACTATCCCATGCTAAGCCTTCCACACAGAAGGGTAGAGCATATCATGTGCTCATTTCTAAAACAAGTGACAACAAGAACATTCTCTCATTTCAAAGAGAAGATAGAAATTATTCACCTATTAGTGCATTCACCTGTTAGCAATCTTGAAAGAGTCCATGATATTCAGTTGGTCTTCCCTGACTTAAATATGTAGTAACAAAAAAACCAGCTAAATTGAGAAAGGCTGGTAATACCTTGAAGATACTATTCATTGGCATAGATCTTCAGCTGTAGTTGTGCTTTTTATCTCCATTTTTCCTCTAATTTGGTAGTTGATGTTCCTAATACAGCAGAAGCTGAAGGTGTGAATAAAGTAACTTTGTACCTCATCATAATTGTGATTCTTCAAAGCAAACTGTTTCCACAATTTCCAAACTGATACACACACCAAAATAAAGGGAGCATAGTGGCATCATTTACATCTGGACTACTGAAAAGAGTAGTTACAGAAGGGAAGAAAGCAGCATCGACAGCCATTTACTGCTGTCTCCAAAACCAATTTCAGAGGCAGGAACTCTGATTGAAGGAGCATGAGGGAAAGCCTTGAAGTTTATGCATGTAGTAATTCATTCAGTAGAAATGCATCCTTACTGCCAGGTAAATAAATCTTTTGTCCCACACATGAATTTTTGCTATTTCAAATAAACATCAAGCAGATATGCCACAGTAAAATCATGAGGAAATCTGTCAAAACTGGCATGAGATTTACATGTTTGGGCTACAGGTTAGTGGGAAGTGGAAACAGTTATTTGCAAGGGCACTGGAAGCAAAGTTATCTGAATATGCTGTGATTTGCTCTCAGAAGATTCCATCCCAAATTGTGAGGAAAAGGATTTTGAACTTGCTAGGACAATGTGGACACATAGCTAAACGGAAATTCATTAATTTTAACCTATTATATTGATGGTGGAATAATTTAAAGGCCATCAGAAGTGGTTCTACTCTGTCTCAAAGTGATTTTAAAATCTAAAAATTCTGAAAACTGCAACTTTACTGTATGCTTCCTTTACTATCGAGGATGAACGACGATAGGATAAAGTAACAGCAAGAGGAAAACAAGGAGAGAAAAAGAAGGGCAAAGACAACCTGGCTTGTTTACTCCCACTGAAGAAGTCATATGTAATAAGTCACAGTTCTAAGCTGCTTCTTTTTTCCCCACTGCAGAATATCCCTTAATTTATCATCTGGCACACTGACTACCTGACTTGCATCTGCTAAATATGTCCAAATTTCTTATGACAAAATGCAAGTACAGCAAAAATCATAAAATGGTTTGGGTTGGAAGGGACCTTAAGGATCATCTAGTTCTAAAGCCCCTGACATGGGCAGCAGGGACACTTTCTACTAGACAAGGTTGCTCAAATCCACATCCAACCTGATTTTTAACACTTTCAGGGATGGGACATCCACAGCTTCTCTGGGCAATCTATTCCAGTGCCTCCTGCTCACACATGGTAAGGGAAGAGAGAGGAGGGGAGCAAGGAAGGGTGGCGAGAGGTGGCACTGCTGCCATTCCTGCCAGAACAACTGCCCTCCCTTTCCATATCACCAGTAGCAGGTCCTGCCTCGGACTATTCAGGCATCTGCTGCTCAGATATGCTTTCTCCCGTCCCACAGAAACAGGATGGATGCAAGTGCCATGGAACCACGATACCTTAACTGTACTGCTAATTAAAATATCTTGTAGTAATTTCACTTAAACAAGTTAGGACAAAGAAAATTCTTCTCATGAAGAACACTTGCACTATTTAAGCTTCAACTTCAGGTGAAGGAAGAATTTTCAAGGGCATAAACATAAATGGGATCCGCAGCATCCATGTGCAAGCAAACAACTCTCCATCATTGCTTTGAAAATGTCAGCTTAAAAAACTGAACTAGGACAATGCAAAGAACAGGATATGCCTTCTAGCTGTGTTCTTAGATTTGCTAATTTTTCGAAAAAAGTTTCATAAGGACAACACAAGTTGGTATTTCTGAATCAAAAAAAAAGCAGATCTGGAGAAAGGCATGCAGTCCCCACATTATTACACCTCCTTCTGATAAAGCTAGGGTTCTTAGAAGTGTGTTAGCTCCAAGGAAAAGCTAAAAAAGAAGTTGAAGCATGACAACTGTTGTGGTAAAAGTACTAAAGTAGCAGCTTCATTTTAATAATCTGAAAATATTTATGTAGTCATATATGTGGGAAAAGTGCACTTCAAGTATTTATCTAGCACGCAGTGCAAGACAGCAGAAAGGATATCTTCGATTAAACCAGTCAGCAAGTTTATATTATATTATGAACCAGGAATTATATTAAGAACCAACTGACAGTTCGCAGTATTTCTGTGAATGAGGAACTGCCATGAAGATTAACTTCTACTGAAATAAATCAGTAATTGCCCTAATATTCAAATTTTAAAATCATATTTGGAAGTAAACCTACAGTAACCATGAGCTCTGCATTCAAGACAAAGATTAGCAGACGGTAACTAGCAAAGAAGCTAGTGCAGCCCTAGGAAATGACTGGATTGCTTTTTAACACATAACCATTGAAATGAATGCATTTTAATAAATCCAATAAAAGAACAGCTAGGTGACAAGGAATGTGGACCATATGTACAGAACAGCAGATGTTACCACTCTAGCAATCTAAGAGGAAGTAAGGAACAAGCAACTTTCACATACACCACCAGTACAAAACTAGAGCAAGAAAAATATTCCCATTCTGACACTGAATGACATATGCAGATATTGAAAGAGTAGAAGAGACAGAGTTCAGCCATAAGAGTGATATGAAATTCAGAGAAAATATGTTGCAGTGAAAGACTTGAAAAGTGCAATCTGTTTAGTTTATCATAAACAAGACCAACAGATGATTTAATCACTGCATATAAAAACCTTTGCTGGAAAATACATCTCACACCAAAATGACTTTTACTATGTAACAGAGGAAAATATCAGAAGTCTTAAAGCTGAAAGCAGATAAATTTAAATAAACAATTGGAAATTCTTAAAAATGAAAACAACCAACTGCTTTAAGACCTCACTCAAATATAAAAAAAAGACATCTTATTCTAATGAAAACTGATGCATGCAAATTTGATTCAGTTAAGGGATTCCTGGGTGAAATTCAATGGCTAAGTCAGGCTAAGGTGACTTTACAGCCTTAACTCTTAAATCTACAAAACATTTTATTTGCTATATCAAACGGGCACCTGCTCATGCTGTAAAGAAACAGTGTGACACTCAGCAAGAAGAAGTGATCAACATTCTGTGTACCTAATTAGTGGAGCAGCTGTTACCCATTTTTTTGTTAGCTTAGAATTGAAAAAAATGCAGTTTCTAATTAGTACAGAGTGTGCTTATCTTTTTCTCCTGGAAGTGTCAAACTGTTGCATTACTACAAAGACAAAAAATACTTTGATGCAGATAATAAAAATTTAACTATCACTTCTCCTTAATGATTTTCAAAAATTTAAGTATTAGAAAACCATCCTATGCACCATACTGTGGAAGCTTAATGACACATAGTATATGAAATAATGATAATTTAACCTCACACTTTCGTTAGATATCACAGAATCCTAGAACTGTTTGGGTTGGAAGCGACCTTAGAGATTATCTAGTTCCAACTCCTCTGCATCGGCAAGGACACTTTCCATTAGACCAGGTTGCTCAGAGCTCCATCCAACATGACCTTGAACAATTCCAGAAATGGGGCATCCACAACTTCTCTGGGCAACCCGTTCCAGTGCCTCACTACCCCCACAGCAAAGAACTTCCTACTAGTATCTAATCTAAACCTACTCTTTCACTTTGAATCCATACCCCCTTGTCCTGTAACTACATGCCCTTATAAAAAGTTCCTCTCCCTTCATTCTTGTAGGCTTCCTTCAGGTACTGAAGGCCACAGTTAGGTCACCCCAAAGCCTTCTCTTTATCAGGATGAACAAACACAACTCTCTCAGCCTTTCCTCACAGGTGCTCTGTTC